>JAQIBA010000021.1:1383943-1411695 GCA_028293925.1 Brueelia nebulosa
CCTCCCGTTTAATATTCAATATGTCCGATTAATTCCACAAACAAGGCAACAACAACAACAACATCAACAACAACAATTAGGTTCGGGTTGGGTGAGCGGAGCTAACGGTACCTGGCGGCCCCCCCCCGAAAGCTTCAGAATCGACTGAGTGGAGATTATTAATAATATGAATGGATTATGAAATAAATGCGGCGAATGATGAATGGCGAAAAGTGTGTGAATTCGAGGACGTCGAGTATTTCGGGACGGGACAGCCTTGGGACACGGCCGCGATTGTTGATGAAGTTGTGACATGTTCGGGACAAAAGTTATTAAGGCTTTCGTCGTGATTTAAGGTCACAGATGAGTGCGTTAATTAAGTTAATAAAATGAGAAATTAAGAGGTTTAATGGCAATCCTTTCTTATTATTTTTAATTAAAACGGAGGGTTTTATGTTTTATCTCCTTTTGAAATTTGTCGACTCGATTTTTGCCTAATTATTTCGGATTAATAACCGACAGGGCCGAAGGAAGGAAGAATTCTCTCGAGAGGGAAGGACCCCAAAGAAAATTATTAATTAAATGTTAGTCACTGTTGGATGAATTTCTACAACTTTCGTTAAAAATTACAGTGTCAATATTTCGTTCGTATAAATATTTAGTGTATGGATTAAGAGATATACTGTATGTATATATACCCCCTGTGGTGTAAGTCACAACAATTGTCTATGTGATGTTCACCATTCTGTTTCACTGTATCGGATTTGTAATATGCAATTTAATGTAATAGTTAATAGATTCTCCGCATTATTTATGTTAATTTATTTGTGTTCTTACGTGTTTATTTATTTATTTATTTATTCGTTTCGGACTGTTGGAATCACGCTTCTTTTAAGAGCCGTTACTTTTCTCTCTTCGCTTTCCTTCAATTCTTCTTTCCCATAATTATGCATTTTTTTATGTTTTATTGTTTTCTTTATTTTATTATTTATAATTTGGCATTTTTTTCTTTTTTATTTATTTACTTATATTTTATTTTCTTTTTCTCATTTATTATTTATATTTTTCTATTTCTTATTTAAACTATATAAGCCATAAATTCTTAAATAAACCTGAAAAGTCATACATTTTACAGTTTATATAAATATTTTTAATTTGACAGAGTAATTTATATTGTATGATTTCATATTTTTATCGATATAAAAAGACTATGCTGACTCTTAACGGCCACAGAACGAAACAGAAGAGATGTATTAAATTATTTTATATTATCTATAGTATAACAGATTATAGAATAGTTTCCTTAATTCAGAGAAATACAGGAGATTAAGTTTTGAGGGAATGAAACTTTGTCTGCAGAGATTTCTGTGCTTCTGTGGCAGAACATATGCTTCTGCTTCTGTGCTTCTGCTCATTTGGTCACCCCCGCGCATTGTTACAATGAAAAAGAGAAGTCATTGCCCAAATTTGTCATCATCATTGTCCCTTCCTCTGTCCTCAAACGTCCAATTACGCAATTATCTTTTGCAATGGATTTCCAGAGTGAGGAGTCGCCTCCTCACTCTCTTGGCTGTGGGGGACAATCCAACATTTACGTTTTCTTCTCATTCTCTTTTTTTTTTTCTTCTTTTAATAGATTTAATTAATCACTGGATGTGACACGAACACGGCCTTGAGAACTACGATTAATCTCGACCCGGGTGACATATAAATCTTTTATTTATTTATAAAAACTCATTTTATTTCTTTTCTTGTGCTTCTTTCTTCACTTGTTCAAATGGTTCATTTATCGAAGGTGTCACATTTTGACAGAATCCATTTAATCACTGTGACAAATTCAATCAAACTCCAGCGTTTCCGTTCCCTCCGTCCGAAAGGGTTCGGCGGATGTTCGCATTCTGAAACACAGATCGGCGATGAGGGAAAGAAAGCGTGAAATTGTTGAAATTGTCCGGTTTCATTTGCAAAGGGGGCCAATCGTGGGAGGGGGTTGAAAGGGAAGCGGAAGTGGAGAGTAATAATTTGGGAAAGAGTGAGAACAAAACAATTATGGAGAGGAGAGGAGAGTTGGGAAAGGAGAGAGAGAGAGCAGAAGACAAAAGTTGGAAACTTTAGGTGTTTTCTTCATGGTCTGCGAGTGGCCTCTAAGGTAGGGAAAATATAAAGAAACGATCCATTAAAATGGAAAAATGAATAAAAGATGAACCGCATTAAGATAGGAAGCAATTTACTGACATTCAAGAGCGTAACAATATATGATAAGAATTAGACACTGTGACTCGCCATATTTGCATAATAACACACTGCACTAATGTCATATTTATACACCAGGATCGGAATAAGATTTCTATTGTTCTCGTTCCGGCGCTGGACACGACCCACTGGGAATGACCTCCAATTCAGAACAATTCAATTCTTTTTCCTTTAATCGACTCGTCTCGCTTACTTTTGCCATCTTCCTCTCATTTCGTTAATATCCTCTATTTCCTTTCATTTTACCGCCAAAATGGAATATCAAATATTGAAAATTTAAGTGTTAAAAAAAATTTCCTTTACTGAAGATACATTTGTTGTATGATAAACACTAAGAATACAATAGATTTAAAAAAGTGTTAATGCCTTGACATTATTTTATTGTATCTTATAAGTCTACGGGGAAAATAATAAAGTACTGTATATTATAATTATCATTTTTTAAAATTTTATTTTAATGTATAATTTATTTGTTTCCGCTTAAAAAAAAAGTTACTGCTAACAGTAACTCTTAAAATCTCTTACTTAAAAGATAATGACGGTAATAAGAATTATTATTGTAGTAAAAAATTATTAAAAATTTATACATTAAGATATGGCACATAAATGTATTAATTTTTAATGTGATAAAAAATTCATTTCACTTAAATATGTTTTGTAAAATTATTGTATGTAATACAATATGTATAATAAACTATAAATTTTACACGAAAAAACAATAAAAAATATTATACTGTATATTGCAATATATTATTTTTAACACTATATATTGTGATATAGAGATAAAAACAAAAAAGAATATAAAAGATATACAGTATAAGAACAAAAATATTATAAAATTATTAACCTTTTAAAGACAAATAATTATAAAAATAAAATTATTAAATAATTATATAAGTGAAATAAAATAATCAGATAAAAAATAAATAATTCTAATGTATGTAATTATAATAAAACAAATTAAACTAACACAGTCAGAGTGACTGATCAACAATTATAATTCCACCGGAAGTGAAAAAGATGAAATAAAGGGGAATTTCATCGATGTTAAAGCTTTCATTGAGCCGCAGCAAAAGGCCGAAAAAAAGGTTTTCCAAGAGCAAAATAAGGAAGAAAAAAGAGATTTAAAGTCAGATTTATCTCCGAATGAAAAAAGAAAAAGCGAGATAAGCTATGAATATCTGATGGATTTGCGTCCGAACCCGAAATGAGGAGCATTTGGGCCCGAAGGACCGTTAGAAGACGGGCCCACTCGAGGGGAAACCATCGAGAGGTTTTCATTTTCCCCTGCGCTCCCCCGTCCGCTCCCCCGGGAGCGGACGGAGTTAAGACGATAAACGAAACAATGCATTTATGATGGGAAGACGGCCATGTTGAAAATGGCCGCGATTTGTCACTCAAACACATCCCTCGGGAACTGCAACAGGAAATGGACTGCCCACATGATTGAACGTGAAATATTAAAATATTGGCCTTCTCCTTTCTCTTCCCTTCTTTGCAACGTCTTCTGCTCTGAGTGATACAAATCGTCTTGTTGCTGATGATTCGGAGACAGAGAGTGACATTTCGGGAACAGTTTGTCTTTTGATTGGTTGAAAAAAGGGTTGAAACAGCAAACACTTCCGCTTTGAGGGTGATTTTATGAACAACAATCACACAAAAAGGTCTCAAAATGAACACTGAGAGAAACTCCTCTGCATTTGTTTGAATCCAAACAAAATCAGTTCCTCTCTTCGAAAGAAAAAAGGGCCCCAAAATGAGGGATTCTTCGTCCTCCCCACAATTACTCGGAAACCTGTGATTGAGGAGTTTCACCTGTCCGCTGATGGCAACTCTTGAACTGTCATTTTCCCTAATAAGAGCCCGAAAGAAAAGGAATCTCACATGTGACTCCAAAAATTATTTTTTTAATTTTATTTTTTTTTACAAATCATCACTTGGCTGTCTCATTTTCATTGTAATCTCTGAATCTTTCCCAAGGATTCATTCATTTAATTGGCCCCAAAGAAATGCCTTTAATAAAAATGTAAATGAATTCGGGTGGAGGGGGTTGCCAGGGACACAGAAACACCCTAATTAATTTCGCTTCGCCTCGTGATTGGACCACATCCTGTGCTCCCATTTGGACCACCGGACCCGATTATGATGACTTTATTTTAATTGCTAATACAGATTCTTTTCTTTCATATTGTTAACTTTTTTTTTAGTTATAATTTTTAGATTTTATTTATTTTTATAATAATTTCCTTTTAGAACAGGTTTTTTATTTTAGTTTTAATTTTTATTTAAGTTTTTAATTTTAAGAGTATATTTAATTTCTTATTTATGATTAATTTATAATTTCACATCTTAAATTCAAAATTTATACAGTAAATTTTAGTTAGAATAGTTTTAATTTTTTAATTAATTTTACACAGAAATAAATATACAAACAAAAATAATTTACCGAAAAGTAGTAATTATATAAATAAATAAAAGGACAACAAATATATACGAAAACACTAAGTATATAAATAAACCATAATATATACAAAATATATACAATAAATAACAATAATTTTGCGAGCGGCGAATAAATAAATAAATAGAAAAAACCAAAACAATAAAAAGTGGGGGTAAAATAATCGTAATAATCAAAGTGTAAAAAAAAATCAAAGTAATTAGGTATAAATGTAACAGTGACATGAGTCCAATGCTAAGTTTTAAGCTTTAATTATTATACATAGCGATTGATTATATACTCTCTTTCTTAATTCTGAATCAGTTGAAATGTATTTTTTTTTTGTAAATGTAATGTATGTTAAGATATGAAATGTAATGAAATGAGAAAACCCCTAATGTCTAAGGGTGAAATTATAATTAATTTTTATACCTCTAATATGTGGTTTTAATACTCCAACACATAGAGAATACAGTAGTCAATAGATAAAAACGCCAACACAAAGTTAATACATAAAAAAGGAAACAATAAAAGGTTTGGAATGCGATATGACCTCACAAAGGAGATCTGTCATTAAATCACAGCCTTTTTTCAACGTATTTCAAACGACTTCAAATGCCGAAAGCTCTTTTTTTTTTAATAATCGATTTATTTAATTCTTGAGTCATTCCATCCGCCATTTTTAATTTCGTTTGAATGACCGATCAAGAATTCAAATAAAGGTTTTAATTACCATATGAAATTGGTTCACCGATTTTATCCGTTCCTCCCACGACGCAGCGCTTTCTGCTTTTGTGGGAGCTTCCCCATTTGACAAAGGGCCTCCCCCGAGGGGCCTCCCCCGAGGGGCCCACCTCCCCAAGCAGAGGAAACCGGGGCCCGCGAGCGATCACAATAGCCAGTTTTAGTGGTCCATAAAAGCCTCGTCGCCCTGTGTCAAATGTTGGCGGGGCGCCATCCGAGCGGAATCCTCTGTTGAAAGAATCCGTGGAGGTCGGGCGTAAGAAGAGAGGATGGTTTTGGGGCCTCCTGGGGGCGCTGGCATCTTTTTAGGGGGCGCGGCGTCGTCGTCCCGTGAGCGGCGCCTGCCTGTTTACACTAGGCCAGGGTGTGACTTAAACAATTCAATCAAAAACGGATTTGACTTATGGTTTCGAGTAAACTATCCCTTTTTTTAACGGCTCTATAATAAATAAATCCCAAAGACATTCCTTTAAATTCATTTGTTTTTCTTTTTCATCTATTTGCGGGCTTTGTGCTCCTGCCCTCGACGCCCGGACTTTGTTTCCGATCGGCGCCGACGAGAGGGAAGCGATTTGCAGAGAGGGAAGGACGCTGACATCCCTGCCGGATGGGGAGGGAAAGGGTGGAATATTGAAAGCTCGAAAGGAGAAGAGGCTTTTTATCTGTAAATAAAGGATTCATCGATCATGGAAATTTATTCATAGACAGCGTTGTCTATCTGACTGTCTTTCACTCTTTCCAAATTGATTTCTCCCAATTCTTCTTCTTTATTATTTTATTTTCGCCGCATTTTGAAAAATTTCACCTGAATTTGAGCGAAAAGTCTTTTGTTCATTTCAAAAAGGTTTTGCCCTTAAAAATGCACAATTTAAACCCTTTCTTGTTACCACAATTTGTTTTCTTTTCTTCCTTTTCTCTAATTTTTATCTTTATTTTGACCTCTTTTCTTCGCCTTTTTATTTCTCTTCTGTATTTTTCCTTCTTTTTCCAACTTTTACTTCTTATTCTAATTTTGTCCACTAAATTTCATCAATTTTCATTGCTTTGTACGCTGATGATTAAAGCGCTTCTCCACTCGTCTTTTGTTTTTCCAGCTGTAGTTCCAATTGAAAGAGACCCACCTGCTTTCCAAGAATTGTTATAACCCCTCTCTTTTTTTTGATTTTAATTGTTATTCGATCGGATTTTATAAAAGAAAAGGAAGGAAACGGAAGAAGGAGAGGAGGAAGTGAAAATAAGTGACGAAGAAGAGAAGAGGAAAGACAAAATCTCTCGTGAAAGGGTTAAAGTTTAGTTAGACACGTGAAAACCACGTGGTTGGACTGAAAATCAGAGTAAGGCGACCATCGGAAGGCGAACGCAGACAAAGAGTGTCTTCGAGCGAAAAGTCATGACAAACTCCGGAGTCGGATCTTTTTTTCGTTTTTTGACGGGCCGATGAAAGTTGACTTTTCTCTTGAAACGAAACTTTCAAAAACGAAAACAATGTTGAAAATGCGGTGTGTAAATAAGAATGTCGTGGCAAAATGAATGACTCATCACGGGAAATGTGGCTCAGCAAAAAGAGGTAATCACCGAATGGACCGCTGTAGTGAGATGTCAAAATTAACATAAAATAAATAGTGCTCGATGATAGTGGGGAGTCATGAAAAATAATAAAGTCTCGTTCTAAGGTTCACAAACCTGTGTCGGTAAACAATTAAAACGATGACACTGCTAGCTCTTAACAATACCTCTTCAGCAATTACACTTCTTTTATTCCTTTTGACAGTTATCAAGTCCGAGTTTAATTCTCTCTCTCTCTCTCTCTCTCAGAGACTCCGGACTCAAAAAAGAAATGATAATGCCACATGGTCATCGCGAATTCCACCTCGATTCAAACACCGTGTCCGCTCAGCGCCCGCTGGGAGGAATCGAGGCCTCGAACCTACATTGGGCCGTGGTTGTGGTCGTTTAGGCACGGCCAGGTGGGGTTCTGTTCCTTCCAGGAATGTCTCCTGGCTGGAAGGGCGTCGAACCCGCGGGGGAGGGGAGCGAGGTGACAGCAGTGTCCAACTCGCTCAGGAATGTCGCATAAATCTGAAGGACAGGTATTTGATGGCGGCCATAAATAAGCGTAAAAGACGGCCACACAAATAAACTACATTTAATTTCCACTATAAATTCATAGCTAAGGGTGCGGAGTTGTCTCTCCCCTCTGTCGCAAATGCGAACTGAGTGCGAATAACGAAAGAAAAGGAATTACTCCCACCTCATATGCAATCACAAGTTTTGTCCCTCTTTAAAAGAGAATTAATTTTTCGCGTGCTTTAATTTTCCGATGTTAATTTCGGTTAAATAAAGAGTTACGATTGGAGATTGATAAACGGTTCTAATTTCCATGTTGTCAAAATGAAGAGAAATGAAATGAGAGTTCTTACCGTGTGGAACCCATCCATGTGAACACGTCTCACAAAACCGGATATGAACCTTTCCAGGTGTGAAACACTCACATGAGCAACCAGGAACTGTACACCTAATAGCCTGAAACAATAATTATCATACGTTATTGAATGATTTCACGGAAAATTTTTAAGTCTTTCAAAATATACGCATTCATATTAATCGTATTCAGTGTTACTATAAAAAAGTATCTCTCAAAATAAAATTTTAATCTGTCGAAAAATTGTTCAATTGCTGAAATTGGAAAATTTGCTTTTATTTTTTAATATTTCGGAATGAAAAATATTTTAAAATCAACTCTTCAACAATTCAGAGCACCAAAAGTTTTCCATAAAAAAATTTTATAACAACAGGAAAATCGTCGGGTGTTAATCGGTTAACATTTTAGTCTCTAACTTCGATGTCTCCGTCATCGAATAAGTTTTTCAGGAATTGTGTATTATTGTCACATATGCAGATTGCAATAATGAAATCTCAGCGAATACGAATCCACCCATTTATTAAATACAGTTCTAAATACAAAAAAAAAACAAATAGTAATTGCAAATAATAAATAACACGGCCCGTAAATACTTTCAAATGGTTAAGCTAATTAATAAACTAACCCGGTTACGAACGTTAAAAAGAAAAAAAAAACTATGGCAGCGGTGGGATTCGAACCCACGCCCCCGAAGAGACTGGTGCCTTAAACCAGCGCCTTAGACCGCTCGGCCACGCTACCGATGCCTCCCAACGCTCCCACTTTCGCCAGATAACGATGAGCTCATTCAGTTATTATTCGTGGAGGCCTCCGGGCGAAAGGGGCCTCCGAGCGCCGCCCGCCCGCTCACTCCGTCCCTTCTTCCTCTCGGCCCCCGTCACCGCCGCTTCCAATATCCACTCAATTATCTATTTATTTATACTCGTTTCTCTATTAATTGATGGACAACGTTCTCCGAATCATTTTCTAATTGGCCGATCATTGGAAGATGGCGTTCGAGGCGGTTTATAGAAGATAGATTACTCATTTGGTTCATGCAGGTTTTAATTAAGAATCGTGGGGGTCGGAGGGGGAGGGGAGGGGAGGGGAGTTGTCTTTTGTCGTTTGTCCTCTGCGCAGGTGGAAGTCCTCACCTGCGGGGCCGTTCCGCACGAACAAAAAAGGTGAAAAAATTATCCCCGAATACCTGAAAGCTAAAAAAGTCCGTTACAAATCAAAATTGATTCAGGAAATCCCATCGGGGTGGCGCAACGTGTAATTTAATGATTGATCCACGAGGGGTTGGCGATTTTTCCATTTTTTCATTCTCTTTTCATTCTCTTTTCATTCTCTTTTGATTGTCGAGCCTTTAGGGACGCGGTGAGTGTCTTCTAAAAACATAAAATACAAAGCAGAGTGGCGTGCTTTGTTTCCCGGTTGGCGGCGACCATGTTGCTCTAACAGCGGGAAACGGAAATGAAAGGAAAGCCCGAGGAAAGGAAAAAAACTGTGATTTTCTGATCCAATCACGTTTTCGAACCACACCTCTGATTTTCAACTGTCAATTGTCACGGAAGAATTTTAACTAAAATTGGAAAAATAATGGTTTTGGAATGGGCTAAGAAGAGCCTTTTGTGCGTAAGTTAAACACGGCGAACGGGGTCAACTCACTCTAATCAGTGAGCTAATAAGCAATTTTTCATTGTTGCCGTCCTCTATTTGATTTGATGAAAAGTGGAAACGATGGCGTAAATAAACCTCTCAAAGGGTCACAAATAATAACGAAAGGGTTGGGGTGAAAGAAACCAATTTGAGGAACTCCATTTTCCGATGGCAAAGCCCGGAAAACTTTTTTTCTTCTGCTCGGTCAGACGCATAAAATCCCCATAAAAAGTATTTAAATAATTACGTTGGATTATTAATTAAGGAAGTTAAAAACTTAATTAAAACGCATCGATTAATTAGTCAGTGGGGAATATTTCTATTGATTTTTTTCCCGAAAGAAAATTAAATTCTTTTATTTTTTAGTCAATTTGATTTTATCAAATAAAAAATGGCCGCCGGAAAATTCACTTTCTTAAAATTATAATTTTCATTTATTATTGTTTTTATTTTGTGAGCATAAAAGAACAGTTTGAGACAATGAGAGCAATTTATGATAACACACAATTCGATGAGAGTTTAATAATAAAAATGAAAAAGCAAAAAGTCACCCCGAAAGGCGCACCCCCACCGGTGAAGGGCACAATTAAAAGAACAAAATGAAAAAATCAGTGGCGTAAACACCAGACAAACTACTTATCCCTCATAATCCCCGTCGCACCCCCTCTTTCCATCCCCAATAAAACGGAAGGATTTATACCCTCATTTGAAATGTATGGGGAGAAACGTTTTCGTCTTTTCTTTCCACCGAAATGTCCACTTATAAAGACCTCCGTAGTTTTCAACGGGGATGAACAGAAGGGTAATTTCTTAAGGGCATATTAAAATGAGGAGGGTCATCCCCCGCTAAGAAAACGAGGGTGGCCTTTGCCCCGACCGCCGCACGACCGTTTTCTTATGGTCATCCCTTAATGAGACCGGTTAAGGCTTAACTGTCCTCACGAGGCTCATTCCGTTAAGGGTTGCAGCAGCCCTTTGTGGACATTTACATCTCTGCACCCTCAACGATTTTCCCTCAATTTTCCTTTCATAAATATGCTAATTTCCTCCATGAGAATGTATTTCCTTTTTTCACTTTTTTTTTATTCGTTCTTTTCGGGATTACAATATTATCTGTAACTTATTGCATTGTTTTAGTGTGTAAATAAATACTGTAAAATTATAAAATCATTCGGTTAAAGTCGGAATCTTTCGGAAGTCTTCGCACTAATTTATTTGATGTGTGAGAACGGTTGTAGCTGAGTGGGTTAAGTGATGGACGTGGAAGCAGAAGACATGGGGTTCGAATCCCAACGGCAGAAAAAGGTTATTCACTTTTTTTAGACTTTATGGCTACAATTAGTTTTAGATTTTTAGATGTTTTAGATTTTAGAATAAAAAGATCACTCTGTTTTGTCCTAAAGTTTTAATTTTCCCACTAATTTCTCTAATCTGTTATGGTTTCGATTATGCATATTTTAGAAATTTTAGACATTTAGAATAAAAAGCCCATTCTGTCTTTTACTAGTTTTAATTTTTTCCCTAGTTTTTCTAATCCGTCCATGGTTTCTTCCATGTACATTTTAGAGTTTTTAGACACTTAGATATTTTTAACTTTAGAATATAGAAAAGCCCACTCTGTTTTGTTCTAAAGTTTTGGTTTTTTCCCTAATACGTCTAATCTGTCTATGACTTCTTTCATTTATATTTTAGACATTTAGATATTTTAGATTGTAGGATAAAAAGCTGATTCTGTTTTGTCCTAAATTTTTAATTTTTCCCTAATTTTTCTATTCTTTTATGTATGACATTTCCTTTCTCGGCGGCACCACGTCATCTCGAAATATTATTTTTCTCTGTAATTCTCATCGTGTCTTCTGCTATGTACAGTCTTTTATACCATTTAGACTTATTTCGTAGAGTTCCCAGGACACGGGATCACGGCTGTGCAATCAGCTCGCGTCCCAGGCCATCTCGAATCCTTGTCCTTTGCAACACCGCTCTGGCCTTCTCCGTCCACTTTCCCTCATTATCTTCATTCGTGCGGGCGAAGGCTTTCGACCCCCTCCCCCCTCCCCTCCCATCCCCTCCCCTCCGATCATCCCCTCCGGGAGTGCGGAGGAGCATAGAGCGGATTGCACTGCAAAGTGACTTGTGCTCGATGGAAGAGGTTCGCAGATCATTAATTATGTCGTAGTTATGAGGGGGTAATGGAGATGGAAAAGAAAGTGCGTAGTCACGTTCTGTGTTGTGATTTGGGGAGGAAGATGGGGAAACAAGGAGGAGAAGAGGCAGCGCAAGAAGAAGATTCATTCAAGCATGTCTTCATTAAAAATCCATTTCCAGGACGGAAAATGACGACAACAAAACCCTGGAGACGGATAGTTATAAATTGCTACTCAAAATACTTGAAAAATGGGACGTGGATTTTTATCAACCCCCGCCCTCCACCCCTGCGGATGAGTTATTGATTGTTCTCCTTCCATTACGGCAACTTAAGTGAATGCCCCGTCGGAGTTTCCGGGATTGAAACAACCCTCAGCTTCACCCACTTTATCACCCCTTCCAAGTCAAACCTGGTCTAATTTTGATTTTCCCCCAAAGGGGGGAGAAAACAAAAACACCCAATTTTTCTTTTTTTAATCTTTTTCGGTTTATCTATCGGCCCCAACTCTCAGATATGGAATCGCCATCATTTTAAGTTATTAGTGTAAAACCTCCATCGGATGGCGGAGAGCCTTTAATAGTGATTAATGATGTCACGGGAAAAGTCGGACACTGGAAGAGAACTTCGGGGGTGGAAGGCGGGGGTTGTTTTTTGTTTTCTCTCAGGAAACCATCCGCCGCGAAGGAAATGCGCTCGCTCGAGTTTTCCTTCATTTTCCAACGATTAAGTTTTTGTCTCAACCCTCATCAACCCCTAATCTCCCGGCATTCAAGTGAAAAGTCCTTCGATTACCAAGACAATTCCACTTTCACCCCCTTCCGCCCCCTCCGCCCCCAACGACGGTTCTGTGCGGAAACAAAACCGCTGAAAATGACCGCTTCGTTTTTAGTGCAGCGGTCAGGGAAGTCATTTTGACCTCTGTCAGTCTCAATTGTTTTTTTTCTGATGATGCCCCATTGTCCATCAAAACATTCTGAATGATAAATTTTTATTTCTGAAAAAGGAAATGCAAATAAAAAAGGAAAAGAAAGGAGAGAAAAAGGAAAAGCAGAAAGAAAAAAAAGAAAATGTAACAATTTAAAAGATCATTAAAGTAAAGAATAATAAAATATGTCCAATGTGAAAAGAGGAAAAGGGAATGTGATGCAGAGGTCAAATTGACCCCTCCAGAGTGTAAATCATTGTGAAACTGTCCGGGGTCAGCAAACTCCCCAGAGAGACGTCCACAAGCTCATTTAACGGTGAACGGAATGGGTATCATTTGGTATACACTGTGACCGATGTGACCGCGTGTGTATCTCATGGCGGAGTCGGCGGCCATTGTTCACTTAGAATTTCACACAATAAACCGGGAAAAATGATTTTAAATTTGAGTATGTCCCGGTAGAGTCAATTAATTTCCCATTTTATTGAATTTTTCCCCGTCATGAAAGTGTTTCGCCCGCAAAGCCATTGTGAGCGGAGATTTTCAATTAAGAGTGAGCGGTGAACGACCATTTGGTCGCGAACGGGAGCGAACGGGAGCGAACGGTCGCCGTTCCCTCAGGAGGACGGGTCCTGGGAAAGCCCCAAAGTCTCTGGGAGATTAGAAGGGAAGCTCTGGACTTCATTTATCTTGGAAAGCTTTTCCCCGAGAAAACGCCCTTTTCTCTTCTCCATTTTTCGCTTTGTTTCACTCCGATGACCCACTTTTGTTTGAGTTTCCATTTTTTATTTCCCAATTTTCCGAATTCATCTTTTATCGTGGAAATTCCAATTCTGAGAATTGGGTCCTTTTAGGAAAAGAAGGAAAAAGAAAAATAGGAAAGAGAGCGAATAAAGCAAAATAAAAATTGTAAAAAGAAAAAAGGAAAATAAAGGGGAAAAAAGAAAACGTGAGAAATTTGTATACAATGAAAGGGGTAAATAATAACTCATTTAACCAACAAAATAAAAACATTACAACTGTTCATTTTTATTCGGAATTATTTCCCTAAAAAACCAATAAAATGTAAATTTCCCGGAAAATTAATATTATTTTTCCAAACTATTGATAATTATCAATTGAATGATCGTAATTGACTGACAAAGCGAAAATAATTGAACAGTCGGAGCGATAATTAGTGCGAACGAAGAGAGAGAGAGAGAGAGAGAGAGAGAGAGATATTTCACCGGAAACTGTTAACAATTTAATTATAAATAATTAATCGAAAGAGATTCACGTGCAAATGAATCGGTTGTGATGAATTGTTTATGGCGAAATCCGACAGATGTTTGCAAACTCTGGGGGCGACATGCGAGGCTGTTGCCTCCCCAATTGTCACGAAGTTTTAATTACAGACTCGCCCCAATGACGTCTTCGTCGCGGATGTCACCCCCAGGGACAGCTGGAAAGGGTTGCAATTAATCAATCCAAATAAATATTTACATCGGCAAACTCATCAATTTTTCAAATGAATTCTTATTTGGGGGGTGAAATTACTTCCCCGTAAGGTTTCAATATTTAGATGAACCCTTAACGGCCTCTTAGCTGCCGTGGGGGTGAAGGAACCGGAAGTGAGTGAATGAGAAACTTTGAATTAGCAGAAAAAGTTTTTCAACAAAAATTGGGAAAAGTCTTATCATTAGCAATGCAAATAATTCGGTTGGAAGTTGGCCAAAAAGTTGAATTAAATAAATAATGTCGGTTCATTGAATTTATTCCGGAAAAGGAAAGCCTTAACTTAAAGAATTTCCTTTGTGGGATTTCATCCTTTTATTGAATGGAGCACCTCAGTTTTTTCATCATTGCAAGTCGGAATTACAAAACAAAAATAACAGACTTAATTGTTAGTACAGTCGAGAGCTGAGGGAATGACCACTTATGGGACAAAGTGTCAGGAAAGAAAGGAAGAAGAGAGGGAAAGAAAAAGGAAAAAATAAAAGAATAATGACAAAATAAAAGGAAAGGAAAAGGAAAAAAGGGAAAGTAAAAGCAGATAGAATAGAAATGGGAAAGAAATAAGAGAGGAAAAAATCAGAAAAGACAGAAAATAAGTAAAAGGAAAAGGAAAAAACGTTAAAAAAGGAAAGGGAAAAGGAAAAGGAAACGGAAATGAAAAAGGAATGACTGTCTAAAGACGAAACGTCCTCACTAAAAATGTTCAACTTTAGTCAGCGATTCCTTCAACAAAACGTTTCTCTCTCTCTCTCACACAAAGAGTTCTAAGATCAGAAAAAGATATTCAAACTTTAATTACTTAATAATCATATCTGATATTTCAACTGTAAATGGCACATGAAAGATTAACTGCTAAAGAGGAAAGACAATTCACACGGGGTTCAATGACAATAACAGCAGGCGGTGGATGAAGAGAACGTCTCAAAGAGATAAAGAAAAGAAAAGCTTTCTCCTGAGATGAGTCAGGCATGTTTAATTAAAGCTCGCCATTAAATGGAGACCGGAAACGGAAGAAAAGAGCAATTTGGGAGGAGGAGGGTCTAATTGGGCCGCAGGTGAAGTGACCGGGCCGGGTCCAAGGAGGGAGCAGAGAGGAGGTGGCCCCTGAGCAAAGGTGTTAAAATAAATCATGATTTGATGGAGCCGTCGAGCAGATGGCGTCTGCTTTCCAATTTATTTGCTCTCCTGGGCAGCCAACGGCTGTCATTCGACGGCCGGGGGTTAATTGCTTCCCTCCACCTTTTCATGTACACAAGCAGAAGACGCCACTCTCAGCGTCAGCGCTCAAATTCGTTTTACAACTTGCTAATTAGCTCGCAATCAACGGGGCATGAAAGCGAAGAGAAAATAAGCCGCGTTTGGTTTCTGCCTGGATGAGTTCTCTCGCGTTGTGTTACACTGCTGAGTGTCGACAGTCACATTTGCAAAGAACTCCATTTGGGCTTTTCCGAGCTCAGATGTGCAATAAAAACAGAAAAGTGAGCTTTCCTCCACTTCGGATCAGAAAAAAACGCCATAAAGAAAAGAATGCTGCTTTAAAAAAAGAAGAAAAACATAGGCTGGTTGGTTACCACCTCACAAATTAATTTTATTATTCCCTATCAACATTTGTTTTACCATTAATAAATCATTAATAATGAATTTCTGTGTCGGTTATTAAAGAGAACCAACAATTCATTCCGTTTCATCCATTTTAACTTTGTAAATTACATTAAGACTTTTTATTTGTGGTTTCAATAACAATTCTTTTCTTCGTCAAATAACAAAGGTTGGAAATCAAAGGAATGACAAAAATGACGGTGTTTTAGAAAAGTGCTTCCATTTGGTCGTTACTAACAAAGGATGAGAGTCAAAGGAAAGACAAAAAGGTGAGGTTTCAGAAAAGTGTATTATATCAAAGGATACAAACCAAAGGAAAGGAAAAAAGCAAAAATTGCAAAAGTTCACTTCCATTTCGTAATCAATAAAAAAGGAAAAGATTAGACAAAGGTAAGATTTAATGATAAACAAAGGAAAGGGAAAAAGAGTAGAGTCTTTTGGCCACCCCTGAGTGTAGTGTAGTGGAAGGCCTGACTCCTTTGTGCGGCGGTGGCAAAGGACTCGGACTCGGTGTCTTTCAGGTGTACCTGAACTCCCCCAAAAGGGGAATACAGTAAGTCACGTAAACGTGATGGGATAAAACATTAACACTTTAGTTTTGAGTAAAACCAGTGGCATTCCCGCGACTAAAAATAAACAAAGAATGTCTTGGACGGGTCTGTGTACAAATCAATCAACGCTAAGAAGTCATCCCGGGGTTCGGGCGGGCGACGCCGAGCGCCGCCTTCTTACCGCCCCGACCCAGCCCTGCTCTGTTTAGATTTTATTTTTTAGATAAACAATAAACAGGCATTTTCCTTTTTTTCTTCCCGGGCAAACACTCGCCCCTTCCCTTTCAACCCTTTCTCAGGAATTTTTTACACTTGTAATATTAATTCACTTTTTATTGGACTTATTTACATTTTTATTTTTCAATTTCCTCCCCCACTTGGCAGATGTCATGCTACCCTTCACGCGACCCGACATTCACGCACACAAGCCTTTTCTTTGTGTTTCTTCCCCTCCCTCCCTGCCCTCCACCCCTCCATCCCTCACCGCCTTCTTCTCAACGACACGATAATAAATAGAAAAGAGCTTTTTCAGTTAATAAACCAATTTTTCCACTCAGTTAAGAATTACTTTGTCACTTTATTAGAAATTGGGGCGTTGGCTTTTCTTTTTACTTTTCCCGACCTCCTCCCCTCTCCCCTCCCTCCCTCCCTCCCTCCCTCCCCTTCGCCTTTCCGCCCTTTCATTCCCTTTCGCCCCCGATAATTTTTATATTTCGTCTTATTACAAACTACAATGAATTTCCTGGGAACTTTTTAACGCGATGTCCGCCTCGTAAAAAATTAACTTTTCACATTGGGGGTTTCCCCCGAAGGAAAGAGGCCACTCAGGGCGTTTCACAGTGTTCAGCCGATTGTTCAGACTCTTCCATTTCACCTAATATTAACACAAAATAGACTAAATTTTTTGACTTTAAATTCATGTAAAATCTTCCCTTTGAAAGTGAACTAATGAAGTTCAAATTTCCCGCCTTTTTTTTATCTTCTGCATTTATAAAATTATTAATTGCTTGTAAAAATAGAAGAACTTAACCTTCTAAGGACCCCTTTTGTTTAATCTTGTGATTAAGGGTGGGAGTCGAATTTTAGGAACGTAAACCTTTAATGAAAATAGCGGCTAAAGCGATAATCGTTAACGAATCACAGAAGATAAATAAGGAGATAAGATAAATAAAGAACAGGAAAATTGACACATATGGCCGAAATTAACGGGGCACTTCTATTTTAAACAAATTAAAAGTTAAAAATTGTTAATACATTTGTAAAACAAAAAAGTGTTAAATACATTTGATTTCTCTTAACAGATAAATAATAAGATAATAGATAAATTAATACAATAATTTATTTATTCTCTTAATATTAACCTACAACATTCTGTATAGTAAAAAATTTACTACTTTTAGTAAATTAGTATATACAGAGTATTAGTAAATTCGTGTATAGAAAGTATAGGATATACACAACGTTATATACAGCGGAATTAAAAGAGAAAGAAAAAAAGCGATCGAAGTAGAAAATTAAAAAACCCATCACAACGTACCCCTTTCATAAATAACCCCTAACGAAATTTATAAAAATACTCCAACAAAAAATTGATATAAATTGGCCAAATTTCGTTTGTCTAAATTTAAAAGGGATGATATTATATGAATTTAAAGTTAAAAAAGGGTCCAACGAGTGATTAACAAGTTTTGATCGGGTTTCTGAAAACCATTGTTTGGAGGGGTAAAATTCCTGTAAATCATCCAAAGAAAAAGTGAATGTTCTGCCTCGGATTTGGAAAAACGGATTCTGAGACGATTCGTAAGCGATTAAAATTCCTTCGAGAGAGCACACAGGTCAGGGACACGAAGGTCCTCTCCCGTCGAGGCCACTCGTGATCGACTTGTCCAAGGCCCCCCTCAGAACCTGTGACAGTGACTGGGGGGTGACAGTGTGGAAGGGCCGCAACCGAATAGCCCATAAATCACGGGGGGCAGAGGGCTGAGGGGGAGCCACCCCGGGTGATTAGTCTTTTGAGCCATGACGGTGCCAGGACGTGTCAAGAAGAGGAAGTTGTCGTATGTCGCCCGGAGGGGTGAAGACTCTGGGGGTGGAAATCGATCGGGTGTCTTCGGTCCCGGAGGATTGGAGTTTCCGCCTTTATAAAGATTAATAGTCTTAGGGAGGTTTTCTTTATAAATATTAAAGTTAGTGTTCCCTTTTTGGGGAGGAAGGCAGGAACGACATGTTGCCTCTCCGAGGGCAGATTTGTTATTTACCGTTAGTTTAATGACTGGCCGTGGGCGTCCTATCAACGGGGTAGCAGACGATCTTCCCTTGGGCTAATCGATTTTTGATTAATAGACTCCGCTCGGGTTATACCAAATTATTTACTAAACACGTGTCTGAGGGTTACTTACAAAATTATTCTTAGAAAACGGACAATTTTTTTTTCATGGACGACCCTCTCTTTTAATAAATAACTGTTTTTACTTTGATTCTATTAATAATATTAATATATAAATCTGTTAAAGGAATTTGTGTGTGCACTGTTTTCTATTATTTAAAATCTAAAGAACCACTGAACCGATTTCCAAAGAATTATCTGCGACTGTCTCATTTCTAATAGAAAACCTGTTTAGGTTTAGATAACTTTAGGAATTCCTTTCTGCTGTTAAAGGGTTGACTTTGAGTACAGTGGGCAAAGTATTCAAAGTATTCGATTAAGAGGTGGATATTGTATTTCCTCAAATACTCAATGCATTATATTCTTTGTGTATTAAACGTTTTTCAGAACTTTCATCTAATTTTCAGGGATTTTTTTAAATTTGGCAGTAATTAGTTAGTGTATTTAGCGTTATTAGTTTTTTCATTGTATTTTTTAGGTTTTCAGAGAATTTGCTTCAGATTTTATATCTAAAGTTTTTGTTAGATATTTAGAGTTTGGAATAAAAAATAAAAAAGTTCACTCCGATTGAGAAGCATCTGAACTTTTTTATAGATTGCAGACCAAAGAGAGAACCATTTAGAGGGGAGAGTAGTCAAGAAGGAGTAGAGAAGGAATAGAATTAGAAGATCTATACATATATTTTATAAAATAGAACAGAATTAGATGGCAGAGCAAAGGGAAGCAGAGTTCCAATAGGAGTTTTTTTCTATGGATATTTGCATTGTTTGTTCATAAATTATATATAATATTTATATTTAAATACAATGGGATTATGGAAGTGCATTCAGTTTATTGTAGCTTATATTAAGTGAGAGAGGGTTGCCAGGGCGAAGCCCCCTGATCGAGAATAAGTGGCTGAGATGAAAATGCCGAGCAGTTCATTTCCTCCACTTCTTAGATAAATAATTCCCGTTTTGGTTTTTCTCCGAGCAAGGGAGTGCCGAACCCATTTCTCCCCGAATGGGAACAAAGAGGAGTTGAGGAGTGAGAGATGCAAACGGAAGGCAATAAAACCGTGGAAACGTCCGCACACGTCGATACCCAGTGACTGGTTTTGTCCCACACCTTCGTCCTCGAGATAAATACATAATGATACTTCTCTCGGGGCTTCGCCCATATCTCTTCATTTGACAACTCATCCTGATCGGTTCCTAACAAAGGACAAAGTCAACAACCACAATGAGGACATTATCCGGGACGTGAAGAGGACCGTGACGGTGCCAGTCAACCGCCCCCCTGAACGCAACCCTCTTGTGCTCCCAGTGTGCATTTTCACAAAAAAATCTCCATAAAATTAAGGTGGAAACTTTAATAAACTCGGGAAAGTGTGCAATGGTTGAGTGGTTGAGTGGGCCATAAGCTAAACACTGCCAGTGAGGCGCCTCATCTTAAAAACCGCGACGAATAAAATCGTTTTATGAGGAACATTCGACTTGCCATAATTTTTTTATTTCTGTACTTAAAGCCTCGACGCAAACCGAAGTGATTCTAAAACTCCAAAATTAGGTTTCCTACACAATTAGACATATTTCGATCGCTGAAGAGGAAGAGAACGACTCAAACTCTAACGACGAAAACCCAAAATAATGCGCTTTGTTTGTCTAAAATCTAAACTGCCCGGATTCACCCCTTTTAGATTGAATTTAAAAAAAGTAAGCAAAAGGCAACGGATCTAATTTTTAAAAACAGAGAATTTCCATCCTTAATGAAGAATTTTCACCATTTCATTTTGAGTGGAAAGTTAACAGAGATTTTCACCTCCTCAAAGTAAAAGAGTGCACCAAAATTAAAAGAAATTCTTTTCATCCCCTTTTTGTTACAAACTGAGATTTCTCTCTTTTTTTTATTAATTCTATCAAATCCGAACTGAGAATATTGACAGATAATATTTCATTTTCTTTTCTTCCCTTGAAATTAGGGTGAATTATAATGCAATAATCAGTGGTCCCTTCCCACGGCTGAATATGGCAACCCTCGCCAAGAGAAAAGAACGCGTCAACCCTTTCGAAGGAGGACAAAAGAGAGAGAGAGAGGGACGCCATTGGCTGAATTATTAATGGCGACGGGGCGACACACGTGAGCGGAAGCTTCGGCTTTGTTCCTCATCTCGTTGACAAGTTTACCTCCGCCCTCATCGCCCCCCTTTCTCTCTCTCTCTCTCTTTCTCTGCCCTCCCTCTAAACCCTTTCAGGTCAGTAAACGCATTAATCCATTAGGACGTCCTCCGATCTTATCTCTCCAGTCCTATCGATTCATAATTCATAATGGAAGGATGCCGAAAAGAAAGAGATTCAGGGCCGTAGGTTCACCCCAAATCCCCGTGGCGGGGTGAAAGGGGGTTGCAGTGGAGACAAACAAATAAGTGCGAATGATTGGCGTAATTTATTTAAAGTGAGCAGCGCCCACAAGAAAAGGTTTTGTGTCTTCGCCCACTCTCTTCATTCATTTGTCACTCCGGAGAATATTTCGCCATAACGCAATTTCAGGTTCTCTTTTAACTTTGGCTTTGTCACTGGATGAACTCCCTCGTGAGGGATCGATCTCTCACAAAAAGAATACAACAATTTCTCATGAATTGGGTGCACTTTTGAGTGGAAAATTACAGAGAAATCGGAAGGAAAATACTCCGCTCCTTTTAAGGATTTATTTAATGGCGGTATACAATTTTGCAACTGTTCATTCATTTGTAATACACTTTATCAATTCTTACAATATACGGATAGTCCTAAATTATTTTATAAGTATATAACAACCTTAGAAGGTTATACTTTAAGAATATTAAAAATTAAATAAAAATTTTAATTATAATTACTGAAAAATTAAATTTACTCAAAAAAATTAACTGCCAAATTGATAACTATTTAAAAATTAATTAATAAATTAAGAAATGTACTTTAAAAAGGAAATATTAAATTAAAAACAATAATTGATTCTTTGATTTTTAATCCAATTGAGGCTGTTTAAATCATTAAGTTGGCAACCCTGGAATTGTTAACGGTCAACTGTTTTTTCGTTGACCGATAAACGAATTATGATTTAACGGTTGAACCGAAGTCGCGGACTGACGTACGGACGTAAACTGAGATTTCATATTTTATAGTTAGTTTTTGAAGTGGAAGGAAATGCTTTCTTCAACTCTTTCTGTCTGTAGTTATGTCTTCTTCGGTCTGAGTTATTGAAAGGACACTAAAAGATAATTCCTTTGGTCGTTTCTAAGATGAGGGGACAGTCCTTGAATGGATTCCAAGGACGGGACAAAAACGGGACGTCCCAGACTATCTTGTCACGACCTCCATCCATTCGACCGATTTCATCTTCCCTCTTCACATACCTCACACTTTTTACCTTCAATTACCCACAAAAGTGAGGGCCACCTGTACAAAGTTTATTCTCGATGACTCTTCATCCGTCATCTTTTCACAACTCTCAAAATTCTTTTTAATCCTCTTTTCGTCTCTCCCTCTCCCCCTCCCCCTCCCCCTCTCCCAATGCAAATAATCAATCGAAGCCAAACTCGGGTGCAGGGCTGCCATCCTCTGAAGATGACATCCCGCGAACGGCGCTAATTATCAGTGTATTCGGTCGAGTGCGTGCCCCCATGCTTAGCTTATGCGGAGCGGGGTTTTCGGGGCCCATTCGTTTGAGTCAAACCAATTAACGTCCCACGTTCGCCATTTTGAATGGGAGAATGCGAGCTTATGAGTGATTCCTTGGATTATTTTTGAAAACTCCACTCGAGATTTTGAGGACATCGTGACATGGATTGCGCACCTGGATCCGGGTCACAGGGATGTCCAAACTCCGCCGGCTGTGGTCACTTAAGAGGTGAGGAATTAATCGGGAGAATCGAATCGATTTTCACGGGACCCGAATAAACAAAAAATTTCATTGCGGTTTTCCTGATTTGGGACACTCCTTTAATTAATGCCCTGTGGTCGTGATTATGCGTTACCGTCGGAGTTAATGCAAATTTAACCGTGAAATTCTCCAGAGCTTCTGTGAGTTTACACATCCCTTGTTAATCTTTATCAATAAAAAAAATATCTTTTGCTGTTGGTCACTGTTTTCGAGACTCTTCACTTACAAATTTTCTACAGATAATTCCTAAAAGTCAGTGATGGCCAACCTTTGATAATATGGGAGCCAAAGTTGAGTTTGGTGTAATTTCGCGGATAAAATTAAATGTGGATTTTTTAAATTAGTTTTTGTTTTTACTCCTTCTCCTCATTTTCTTCTTTTCTCTAAGTTTCTCTTTTTTCCGGCTTTACCTTTTTTACATTTTTATGCAAGCAGTTCTTTTGACTTCTATGACAGAATCTAAAAAAGAAGGGAAACCCAAAGTGTTTAAAAAGACATTAAAAGTCTCAACAAATGAATAAGAACATTTAAATACGATAAAACGACGGGAGGTCAAAATGACCGCTATACGAATGGATTCGAAAGCGTATGTCGTAAATTTAAAATTTTGCCGAAAGGTAAGAAAGAATTTAAAATTGAAGTTATTCTAATTTCTAGCATAACCCTTAAAAATTAAAATGACAAATCACCAAATACGTATGTGAATATGGGAATAAAAGAGCGGGCCACATGGCAACACCTTCACGGGCCGTAGGTTGGCCATCACTGCTCAAAGCGAAGTAAGCGAGAGATAATTTCTGAGATTTCCATATGCCCACATTCTAAAGAGGAAAATAGAAAAGGGATTCCAATTTGGAAAAGGTACTGTAAGAGAGAAAGAGCGGCGGTCTCCATGTCCTCTTCTTCGTTGATGAAGAGGAGGACATGGAGGACATGGAGGACACCTCCAAAGTCGTCCACTCGAAAGGGCGGAAAATATTTTCCAACGAGTGCCAGGTAATTAGAGAGTTAGGTAACCGTCGGCTTGTGAAAATACATCAGTGTCATGACTAAGGTATATCTTTGTCACTCCGGACAATTCGCCCTTCTTTAAAACGTCATCAACTCTCATAACAATGTAATCATATTATTTAGTCTCCGAGCAAACAAAGAGCAATTTCTATCGAAGGCACCTCTTGGGGGAGGGGGAGGGGGAGGAGGAGGGCCCCGGGGGAGGAGGGGGCGAGGGGGGGAAGGAGAAAAATGAGATTTGTCCTTTCCACTCAGTGATGATGGATAATCCGGCATGTCCTCATCGTTTCCCCGCGGCCTTCGTCTCTTTGCCATTTATTAGCCGACATTACGCAAAAATGAGTCCTCACAAAAGTGCGTAAAACCGATTTTGAGATGAACACAATTCGATGCAATCAATAATTTGCAAACCATTGACGATTCACTTAACAATGAATCTAATGAGTCTTTTTTCACCTGAAAACTGAACTAACGAAACTTGGCCACTTTTTCTCAATTATTCTGTTCTTTACAACAAATATTTTTATCTTCTTTGTTCTCTACTACACTGGATATAAATACTACGCGCTATTTATTGCTGTTAATTATTTCGATATTTTACAGTTTATTTATTTTGTCATTTATTTTCGTGTTAAATTTAGCCGAATTACACAAATTAATATTTTCAGCAGTTTGTTACAGTAAATTATATAGTTTTTTTACATTATTTATATTACATTTTATATTTTTTTATTTATATTACATATTTTGTACAGTATATATTTTAAATAGTATGTCTGTCTTTAATGCTCTCAGGCGGTATAATGGTTAATTAAATTATACATTATCTCTTATTTGTAATGTTTTGAGAGTGTTATTAAACAGAAATGCGTTTGATGAAAATGTCTTTCTATTTTGACAAACATAAGCGGTGGATAAAAAACTAATAAAAACTATTAAACCTGAAAAGTTATTAATGAGAGAATAAAAAACAAAAAAATAGTTCTTTTAAAAAACAGGAAAATTAAGAAAATTTCTTTAGTATATTTTTAAAAGGGGGATTTTATACTAATTTAAAAATTAAAAAAGAATCCATTGGACCGTTCGATGTTTGTAAACCCTCTCACCGTGAATTCTGAATAAGAAATCATTCATTAAATAAATCGAAGACTCAAAAATCATCGGAAAGAGGAAAAATATGAAAAAATTTCAAAGTTCCATTGGTTATATGCAAAACCGAGTAATTTTCCGCAGTGTTATTTACCCTCGACCGAATGAAAGAGAAAAGAAGTTGGTTCGCCCCCAAAACAAGGGAGGCCGTCACCCATCGGGGAGGGACGGCCACGTGGATGTGAGGGCGGCGGGATCCGTTTGAGGAGTTTCGGATTATTGTTGGGATTTCACGGATGAACGATCTGAAGAAGTCCTAGCCGTGGACATGAAATTTCAAAAACCGTAAATTAATTAAAAGCATTATTCAGATGAGCAGTCAAAGGACTTCGGATCAATTGTTGCTTAAATTCCTCCGGCCCTTTTCCCATTTATCTTTATTATTTTGTTTCATTTATTAGCTTTTCCCTTTCCCGCCCTCTCTCCCCTCCCCTCTACCCCCCTCACCCCCCTCTCCCCACCCTCACCCCCCTCACCCCCTCTCCCCCACCCTCTACCCCCATCCGCCCCCCAATGACGCACAAACAATGGACGCCGCGATGCGGGGAAGGAACCACTGCCACTGTCGGCAACTGTGTCATACAGTGCTGCCCACTCGAAAGTCCTTAGAACCGCCATCAAACGCCGCTTCCGTCTCATATTTAGATTACGCTAAAACCAAAAACGTGAGTAATGTTCATAATTGACTTTGATGACAAGGCAGATATACCTGAAAGCCCCTTGACTATGGAAACGTCTTCAATATACCTGATATTTGAATTGAATTTCAGGTTCTCAAGCCTTGTTTTCCTGTATGTTTTACATTCAGAAGGATCGCTTCTTTCTTTTTTTAGCCTTGTTAGAAAATCTCTTTCCTCTTTTCTCTCCCCCTCCCCTCTCCTCCCCTCCCCTTTCCGCCCCCCCCCCTCCCACCGACCAATCGTTTGATTTTACCACTGACAATATAATGACTTCATTAGGGAATTATCTATTCTGTTTTCTTTACAATATTTTTAAGGGTTTCCGAAAGCGGTCCTTTCAGGTACAGAGATTCGAGTTTGTTGGCTCTGATTTTCTCCTTAAATGATACCTTTTTTTAACAGTGTAAAAATTGTTGTTGTATTTGGCCACTTTGGGATCAGTTTAACCCTTTCTGTCTGTGTCCAAATGAAAGAGAATATTTTCCTTCTGCGGTGTTATATTTCCCTTCCTTTTTTAAAATTTATTTAGGGGAGTTTCATCCCCATCCAAACGGGGGTCGAAATTGTGAATTTTATCAGGGCGACACCTGAATTCTGAATTCGGTTTCCCCGTCATAAATCCCGGGAATAATTAACTCTGCTTTTATTTTTAATTGTTATTATTATTATTTCTACTTGTTTATAATATTCCAAAGTTTTTGTTTTCGAAAGGTTCATGCCTTTGGCGTGGGAATCCAATTTATGGTTTCGTGTTGATAATTTTATTAAAATGCGCATTTTATAGCGGAAATCTCACTCTTCTTCGCACGATATCCTTAAAGAGAAACGAAGAAAGATCACTTTTTGATTATTTCGGGCCTTTACTGGCGATTTTGGCCACCCCTTCTTTCACGATCATACGATCATACTATATTATATATTTAACAAGTGGTGAAAATACAATATTATGATATCACAGAAAAGATAATTCTTTTTTGGATAAAACAATTCAACTAAAAAAATGGTTTAATAACACAGTAACATATACTTCAAGAAAAAACAAAGATATACGTCATTATAAATAAATAATAAAGTAAATGTATAAAATATAAATATATAACGTAAAAAATTGATACACTAACACTATTTTATAACTAATATTTTCAAATGACAAATTGACGGACATACATAAATGTATAGGTTGTATATTTATATAATATAGACTCACCGTGCAAAATAGTCGGGGCCATGGCGAAATGCCTCCCATGTTCGCCGGCAGATCGAGTATTTGAAGGACGGGGTGAGCCACCCCTCATATTTGGTAGATTGGCCGCCAGGGGGGCGGGCGGGAAGGGAGGGTGAGACGCATCCGGCCGAAAGAACCAAGATGCCACAGACGCCCACTGAAACAAACAACAACGCACAGTGTAATCGCAACCCCTTCGCAGAAAGATTTGAGGAGCCTCGTGATTTATTAGACACGCCACGCGGAACTTTGCTCTGATTTTTCTTTGTTGTTTGGGTGAGAGGGGAGGGGAGGGGAGGGGGCGCAAATTAAACGACAGGGGGGGAAAAGCAGCACGAAGCGTTCGGGAAACTTCGTCGACGTTTAATAAAGTTTGCAAATCATTAAAAAAGTTTACAGTAAATGAGCCTCCCTTATTTTCATAAGTCGAACGTGGGCCCATTATTCACATATCCAAATAAGGGATGAAAATGATTAAGGGAGGGAAGGACGAGGGCGCGATGCTTCGCCTGCGACGTGGCGGAGTTTCTCGGGGTTCGCCCCGTCCGCCCCAAATATTTGCTCCTCGAATAAGAGAAGTGTGAGCGAGGGAATCTTTTTAGGGTTCCCCCGGGGGATGCTGCTCCGTTATTGTGATATCAACGCTTAAGGGTTGCATTAGTAATATGATGTAATAAAACATGAAATCTTTGTAAATATTGGACTCCCCTTCGCAGCCCCTTTCCTGCCCTTTTATGCTCGTAATAATGACGAGACAATTTCTCAGCGTTTTCGTTCCCAGACCCGACCTATTTTGCTGTCCGCCATTTTATCGTCGTTCTCTTCTTCAACAAGTTTTTCTTTCCCAAACGAACTTGTCCGACTGTTTTTCTTTGGGGGTGGTGCAACCGATTCCGAACACTTTCGCAACACTCCACTTATCGTTGCTTAACCGATAATGAAATGTCAACGGGAGCGTTACAAGGTCGTAAAAACATCCCCTCCCGTTTCTCCAACCCCCAAACTTCCCTCATTTACCAATTTCCTCCCCCTCCCACTCCCCGTCTGTTATGAAAGCCGACTCCGCTCTGACAATCCCTCCGGGGTTAAGCGCACAAAACTTCCTTTGAGGATGGCAGATTTCCCCTAAGACTCTCGACTCTCATGTCTCCTTCCTTCGCCTTAACTTCTTCACCCCCTGCGCGTCATCAGCAAAGACTTAATAACA
>JAQIBA010000021.1:1411795-1444538 GCA_028293925.1 Brueelia nebulosa
CCATTGTTGTTCATTAATAAATGTATAAAATATACAGCGTCGTTCAATAGTATTTTTACAATAATACATTTTATTTTCAACTTAAAAAAAAGAATATTTACAAATATAACAATAAAAAATAAAACAATAGAAAAATAAAATTTACGGAATGTATATTCAAAGATACGAAAAAATAATTCTTAAGAATGTAACTTTCCATAAATATGTAATAACTGATTAATTAGTATGAATTTTATAAAAATACTTTTGTATGAACGACGTTGAACGTATTGCATACATTTATCAGCTTTTTTTATGTAAATAAATATTTAAAGTAAATGATAGACTTACACTGAAGGAATTGTCAAATGGCGGATATTCATCGGTCAGCGATGTCCCGATGGGCGAACCGTTGCCGCGCATGAGTACCATGGGGACTGGGGCCCCCAAACAAAGAGTTAATTCGCATGAAAGAGGAAGAGATTCAAGGTCAGTCCCGGGTACTGGGAACGAGATGAAAACATGAAATTAACATAGTTGCGAAGCTCCGGTCAGTGGGTCACTGGGAGTTTAATGGCGACCGCCAACATTTCCAAAAGGAAATGGATAAGAGTTGAGTTTTAATTCTGTTCGCGTATAAATCGTTCCAACAATTGATTGTCCCGAGACCGGTTTGCGTTGCGTAATCCCCATTCGAACGTTAACCCGTTCTTTGGCGAAAGACGCCATAAACGAACACGTTACCTCTGACCTCCGCTTCGAGCAAACCCTCCACTCATTAATTGCGCTTTCCGCCTTCGAAGGGATTATCTCCTCAGATAATTAACAGTTTTCCAACGACCGGTGTTCGAATTCATTGAAAAGCAATTCTCACTTGAGGAAGTGAGGGCTGACGAAGGAAAGCCAAATATGGCGCCCCGGACGACATCACTTAGCACCGACACAACTCTTTATTTATTTTCCAAATTTTATCTTTTATAATCTTTTTCGTTGTGCACTCACCGGACGATGGCCGAACCCGAAACAGTTCTTTTTCATCGACGAACCACTTCGGAGATAAATTATGTCCGCGTTTTGCACCGTAAACGGATACCGAACGCGGGCGAACCCTCACGAGAACCCACGAACTCCTCTTTTGTTTTTCCTCCCTCGTTCATCCCCTGAATTTCTGTCAAGGTTGGCAATTTTAGGCGCGATACGCTTTCGCTTTGCGGACGTACCAATCGAAGAGATCTTCGTTTGCGGCTGTTTTTACGGCTGACCGTCTTTCAGTTGGTCGTTGCAACGATAAACGTTTATTAATGTTTCCAAAATGATTAAAATTAGTTTAATGAAGCGTGGATGTTATTGTCTCTAAAATTATTCTCTTCGTCTTTTCAAAATTATCATAATGAGTTTTAATTCCTTTTAGACCACAATTTTCCCCATTTTTTTTTGTTTTACCGTTTTTTTTTAGATATTAAATGGGACGAAAATGTCCTTTTTCACATAAACGAACGTTTTTTCATTGTTTCAGCTGTAATATTTATTTGGTTGTAAATTTGTAATTAAATGTTTACCGATGTAATTTGTAAAAAAATGTTGTAAATTTTGTAATTATTGTAAATTTCAAAATCTTCGCTTTTTTGCTATATTTATTTTTTATATTTATGTTATGTTTTGTTATATTGTATTTTTTGTTATGTCGTCGTCCGCAGAGACGTTTTTGTATAATCCCAAAAAAATTTGGAAAAATCTTCAGAATTTTGAATCCAAAAGCGTTCAGAATTGATTTATACAATGCGGTGACTTTTTCAGATTACACTTTCGTCGCCATTTTATTTTCTAACTTTTCAATTTTTAGATCAAACTTTGGAGAAGCAAAAAGAGTGAAAGTTTGGACAGCCCTGACAAACCGATTTTTAAAATTCATTTCATATCAGATAATTTAGAATTTTCCAAACAAAATTATGCATAACCATTAAAATTTGGGCGATTCTTCACAAAACAGAACCTCAGTTTTGTTTCATTCGTTAACTCTTTCGATCTGATGTTAATTATGAATTAATTTCCAGGTGAACACTTCGTACTTGACAAGGACACCCATTTAAGACTGGAAAAATTTCGCTGAAAGCAAAAACTTTGTCCGCCATCTTCCGCCTTTGCGTCACTCGAGCAATCGTTAAAAAAAGAAATGAGCTGTAAAGCGTTTAGCCGCGAAACTGATTAACATTGCAATTAATTAACATAATTCTTATTTTATAAATAATTAACGATTGAGCAAAAGAAAAGAATATTAATAATCGGGAAAGTCGATAGCAAAATGGCGTATCGATGACGTACGCTAACGAGATCAATTTTCCCCCAATAATTCCATTGTTTTTTACCTGAATCTTATTATTAACTTACGTTGGGGTGGAACAGAAAAGGGGTGGCTCACAGCAGATGGAACTCTATAACGAGAGAGGAGAGTAATAAAAATAAAAAAAGAAAAAGGGGTTAATAAGGTCTTCGCAGGATAACAAATGTCCGCCATTTTTATTTTTGACTCGATCGCCTTTGACAATGTTTTATTAGAAAGCATTTGGAGATGGCCGCGGGTCAGAAGCTCAGGGGTGTCCAATTCACTCGGGACAGAGGGACAGACACCGAGTGCTGAGATTATTTTTTAAAAATAAAGTTTTACGAGCCCGAAAGAGAGTGAAACGCGTCGCGCCCATGTTTAGCTTTCGAAGGGTTCGGTCAGGGATTATTTTTTTGTTTTTTATTGGTGCTGTCATCGACTGCAGTGCTCATTTTAATTCGGTCTCCGCCATGAATTTCGCTGATAAGTGGCATCCATCGAGGTCGGTTTTCTGTTCCCCTCTTTTAAGATAAAAGCAGATTGATGTCATTGCCGAAATTCGTTCGGTGTAAAACTTCGTCTGTCAGCGACTTCTTTTTCTCACGCAATTTTATTCAGCTTTGCATTCGGAATTTATTATCATCGAACTGCGGTTGGCAATACTGAGTTGTGCTTTCACATTTCGGACCGTTTTGCCCCTTTTTTTACTATTTCTGGCAAACGATGTTTATATTCATTTTTATGATTCTTCCAGTCTTTGGGACACTTATTAACTTATAATAATAAGAATATAAAGTTCTATAAATTATTATATATCTTTTCATATTTTTTCATTGAGAAACAATGCGATAATCACTGCTCATTAATTTTCAATTTGGGTGTTTTCTAAATTATGTTTCTTTGATTTTTAAATAATTTGTTTTAATTTTTAAATAGATAAAGTTTTTTGCTCTTTTCAGATCGTGATATTGGGGTGTATAACTTTACTTGACTTTTTCGTTTCTCTGCTGAAATATAAACAATAAAAATGAGAATGATGCACAAATTAGCAGTGTTGTGTCACAATTGTAACCGTCATTTTTAATGCCTCCAAACAAAATAGTTAACTTTTATATTTTTGTATTGTATTTCTTTTATTAGTTTTCATTATATTTGTATTTTATTAAAGCCGATAAAACAGAAAAACATAAAAAAATTTATTATACTTTTGTCTTTTCTATTCAAATAATTTCTCATTCTTAAGTATATTTTTAATGTAACATTTCGCTTAATTTATGTATTTTTTTTTATAATACCCGGAAATATATTATGATTTACATCGGTTGTGGGAAACCGGTTCCTGAATTTTCATCCGGATAATAGTAATAAAATAACCGAAAGTATAAATATGTATAAATAAAATAAATAAATATGTTATTAATTAACTTATATTTTAATTTCTCCAAACATTTCCACTGTCTGTTAAGTTATACCAAAGTAAATAAAAAGCAGAAGTAAAAAATAAATGAAAAACAAAAACCAATTTGTAATGAAATGGAATGTCAAAGTTTTCGAGAAAGAGAACCGAAAGAGAACCGAAAGAAAGCAGAATTGTGAAGGCGTGGTTTCAAATTGAAACGCACATCTGCCTCATAATTTCCAGGTACTCCCGTGGCTCTTTTCATTTTGACACCTAAATATTATTTTTCACAAAACCCATTTTTTGAGGGCACAAAAAATGCCGGATTTAATTGGCGATCGGAAGCTGAGGGTATTTTCCAAAAAGAAAATAAACTTACCACCTCCATCATGAGGCCGTTGTTCGTCGGAGGAAAGGGTAATTTCAACTTGGAATGTTCTTCTGAGGTACGCACTCGTGGGGCAGCTGCCAGTGACGTCTGCATCTTTGCCCCTTTGTCATTAGGGCCCGTTCTCCCGTCATTGGGGCTCACCATACCCTCGCCTGAAATAAATCACAAATGTCAATTGGCCCTTCATTTCCTTAACTTTATGGAATCGAAGTAGAAAGTTTTCTCTTTTTTGCATTTTTTTTGCATTTTTTTGCATTTGTGACAGTATTATTTATGTGGCCACTTTGAAACTCCACTGTATTCATTTATTTATCACTTTTAAGTCCGATTCAAATTAAAATATTTATCGCCAAACTAATTTTTCTCTCAAAACCGCTCCTTTCGTCGTACTTATACAGAATACTTATATTATAATACATATAATAACAACTCTTTTAAAGTTCAAAACGGGTTTAATGAGCATTCAGAACCATAACAGTGCTTCAATTTCTGTGCAAACGGAGTGCAAATTTGGGGAATGGAAAATAAATACAGTTATTGGAGAAGTGGAAAAAGAGATGTTAGAGTTGAGAAGCAGTGGTGCTTTAGGCAAAGAGAGCTATTGAAAAAGATAAGTCATTAAGTAAAAACCATGGAGAATAATAAGTAAAAAAAAAATATAAAATCTGCTGGGTTTCAAAAGAGAATAAAAATAAAGAGACAGATGAAGAAACTTCTAGAAGAGGAAATAAAGGAAAAAGAATCGTTAAAAAAAGTGAAACTCTTAATTAAGCAAAATACAGGAGAAGCGTATGTTTAACTCATAAATTGAGTAAATATACTTTAGATTAAATGGTCACCCCTGGAAAATATAAAAGAAAGAGAATTTGTACTTTGTCGAGAAATATTTAACGTTAATAACTGTTTAAGAAACAATAAAGTTCTGTAGAAAGAGAGACAAAAGTTGGAAATGACTAATTGGCAGTTTTTATACAAAAGACATACAGAAAACCATTAAAAATGACTAAATTCATATAAAAAATGTATATATTAATATAAATATAAAAAAACAGAAAAATATTTCGGATAATCTGTGTGTTTTGAAGTTTTTTTCATCTAATAAAATTCATATATAATATAATAATATATTAATTAACCCTTATTTCGACTGAGGACGTTAAGGGGAACAAACAACAATTACAGAAAAATTATAAATAAAGTAAAAATACAAAAATACAAAGAGGCACCAAATCAGTTATAAAATTTTAAATTAAATTGAATATAAACAATGATTGCTCATTATTATAAAAAAATATGAATATAATGTTTATTGTTACGTATAACAACCACAAATACATAAAGAAGGACTGACAGTACAGAGGACAAACAGAAGCAGAAGAAACTTAAACTTCATTGGCAAAGCGAATATATTCTCCAAAGGACAAATGCACCCCATAATAATGTGTTGAACAGTGTTCGACTTGTTTTCAACCCTCTTCTTTAAGTTAAAACAACTCTCTTCATTATTAACAACAATCGTATCCTTCAGCATCCCCCTCCCCCCCTCTTCCCCTCTCCTCCTCTCTCCCCCTCTCCTCCTCTCCCCCCTCTCCATCTCTTGGATTTAACATCCATTAAAAATAATCTTTCCTAATTATTGTCGTGAATCAATTAAACGGAATTAACATTGTTAATTTCTCTAATTATTTCCCGATTAAAATTTTTTGGGAAAAGCAAGAGAATTTTTATTACGGAGAGCGCGCATGCGTGAACGATTTGTTCCTCGCATATAATTTCCTGTCGGTGACACCCTTCGGCCCCCCGACGTGTCGCCCCACTCGCATTTGCGTAACGAGCGGCCCCGAGCGAATTCTCAATTGACCTTTGACCCTGGAAGCAAACTACTTCCTCTCGCTCGCTTTTTCTCCGAACCCCATCATTATCCCACCTCGAAGGCAAATTCTAAATAATTCTAAATAATTCTACTTAATTATGGCTGTCATTGTCAACTCACCTCAACTCACCTTTTAAACCCATTAAAGGCTTTTTCGGTGATTCTCATCATTTTTTTTTTTGGTTTTTTGTTTTTTCCGCGGACTTGAACACTTCGTGCTCTAATGGCCTTTGATTATTTCCGGGTATTTCCCGCGTTTTTTTTTATCTGTTTTTTATTAACTGTGTCCTCAAAAGTATTGTCCTTTTGTTGATGCACCAATGTTTTATACTGTCTTTGGTTCTTTTTGTATCTTTTCGTGAGTTCTCTCTTTGCAGCCATATTTGCTCCTTTTTAAATATTTTCTTCTTTTTTCTCTTCAAATTTGAAGGCCTTTTATTTCTTCTTTGGTGGATGAACTTCCCCTTCGCCATAGAGTATAACACTGAGAGTTTTTTATTTTGGAGTGTTAATAAAACTCGTTTTCTTTGTCGAATTAGGAATGAGTGCTTTGTGTGAAACATTTCCATTGGCACAGCTCATTTAACAAACCTGAACCTGATCGCTCCGGAAAAGAGAGGAACAAAAAATGTAAGAGAAAGCAAACGGGGGCGTAACGGCGGCAATTATCTTTAAATTTCTATAATAACAGCGTTCCATCGATGGATGGGAATTTGGCATTTCCCATTGAAACCCTTTACTTTCGTTCGGCGGCGGACATTTCCACCGCGAAAACAGTCGAAAGGAAATCCGAAGAGGAAAACTGAGTAATTACTCCGCATCGAAACGCTGTTCTCCGAAAGTAATTGGCAAAAGTGTGAAAAAGACACTAAAAAGAAAAAATGCAATTACGTTTAATTGAGTTTGTTCGGCCCCAAATGATTCTTCATTACGTCATTGGCCCTCTGTAAAAAATGCGCTTCAGGTTTTTTGACCTGGATTTTCTTGTTTTTTTTTATCTATGAGAACTTCATTCAACCTTCAATTTTTTTACCAACAACAAAACCTATTTATGATGTTATAGTAATTAATTAATTGAAATATGCAGGACGTTGGCCGTTTGCTAAGAATGCTGCCTCTACTGTTAGCGACGCGACCTGGACAGACCTGTGCGACATTAATCTGCTCACAAGCGAGGTTTTATGGCACAGACAGTGGCGGAACTCCGCACTCAAAGACCACCGACCACTTAAACCCACAGTTTGTTGAGTTCATTGAAAAATTCCATTTTCCAATTGGAATGAAACGACTCGACTTGGAAGACTATTTAGTCGGTTCATTAGCGCCGCGGGAAGGCCCTCCAACAAAAAATACCACTTCTGCTCCATCATTTCACACCCATTAGGATTCCGCTTTTGTTTTTCCATAGAGAGGGAAAGTAATTCGCCAAAAATGCATCAGTGTCTCCATTCCTTCTCCATGTCACCCACTGAAACTGAGCCGACCAATTAATGGTGGCTCCATTGCAGCACACTTCCTCACTCGGTGAGAGATTATACCACCTCTTATTCCCTCCATATCGCCTTCCTCCACATGAAATGAATTCCCACCATGAGTGAGTGCACCAGAGAAGAGAAGCCGAATAAAAAATGTCTGGTCAAGCCCGAATTACATGATTTTAAATGACTTTCGTGACAGGAATTAAAATCAGATAAAAGCAATAATTTTGAGTGAATATTGCGAACGCGTTTGAATCCCATTGGAATGGGCGTTTGCTGCGACACAGTGGGGATTTTGCAGTGAGAGGAGATAATGTATCTCCTATTATATCGTGAAAGTTTTCATTGTTTTTATCTCGTTTTTCCACTTTATCTGTCTGAGAAGAAAAGAACTTTGCATCTGTAACGCATTTTGTCCATTTTCAAAATACGTTAAAAGTGTAAAATAAAAATTGGAGAAATTAATTATTAGAATGAATAAATTTTTAGAAAAGTCATACTTAATTATAATACTTAATTATAAATAAATCCGAATAACCGTTAGGATTTTCCGTTTCAGCTGAAGTTTTTACTCAAAAAAAATTTTTTTTTCTCTCCCAGAAAATCCTGAAAAAATGTCTTAATTACGTCATCGAGACCTGTTTTTTTATGTCCAACACCAAAGAATCCGTAATTAGGCGTTGGGGTTCTCTCTCTCTCTCTCTCTCTCTCTCTTCAACCGTATAAATTCGGGTGTTTTTTAACGGTTTTCTTGCGATGTCCGAATCGAATAATCTTTTGCAAAAATTACTGCCTTCGCATGCGAAGAAATTACGTTACGCTCGCGTACATTATTATTTTCTTTTCAATTCTACGCATTCGGATGTTTTTATAATCGAACGACCTTTCGTTCTACTTCTCACTTTCTTTTTGCTTATTTCACTGTTGTTTCCCTGCAATGGATACCAAAATACGTAACACAAAAGGGGGTTAAAACAGAACAATTCCGAACTCCAAAATAAACGAAATGAGAAAAATATAAATAAATTTATTTAATGTAAACAGTTTTGTCGTCAATGAAAACATAATAATAATAAGTAAAAATATAAATGAATAAAAGTATAAATGTGGAGATACACAAGAAGAGAAGACAAAGTGTGGATAAGAGGAACAAGTGCCAAGTGAAAGCCTCTCCCCACATAGCGGTCGATCGGGTCATGGGTCACTAACTCTTTATTTAATAGCATTTTTCTTATTAACTCCACTTGTGAAATTTCATTTTCGACAGCTCATTAGAAACGGGAGCCTCACAGAAACTGAGGCAATTTCCCTCGGTCGATTAACTTCCAATTGGGGACTTCCTGGAGGCCCCATCGCGGGGAGGCGCATTCCTGGGAGGATTTTCCGGGGCCGAGGGGCGCGGGGTCGCCAATTAGGGTGATTGATTGGGACCTCCGTGTCCAAAGGGTTTTGTAAAAGCAGTGCCCTCGAAGGGCCGCCGATTATTAATTTGTAAATCCGCAATTTTCGATTCTCCCACCGAGACGAATCAGAAAGCTGTAACCTGTTTTTTAACTTCTAATTGGAATCGCACATGCAATTATTTGATGGGTAACTGAACTTAATGAGTCAGTCGTCTTTCTTGTGTTTGTGTTCGTGTATGCGTGACGCGGGGCTCTTCGAGGGTGCTCACTTGGATATTTTATGACCAGGAACAGTTGCTTTTCCTACTCTTCGCCCCTCAAATTATTTCGGCTACATTCTCAAACCCAATTAAAGTTTCTCCTTAATTCTCGACCAATAACGGATTCTCGAGCTGAGAGCAGTCTCAACTCGAACCTGCGGCCATCGCATTAGGTCGAATTAGTTGCGGGCCTTTTCTGAACACAGTCGGAGGGAAAATGTTCAGCCAATTAAATTGGCGGGGTTTAAATGATCGGTTCAGACAGGCACGTCCAACTTTCCGAATGTGCCTGAACCTGATTTTAAAAGGGAAATGCATGCGTGTGATAAAAAGTGAAACAAATTTGACACATGCATTAGATGAAAATAATGTAAATGAAGTGGACATGAGAGGCAAGACATTATAATATCGTGACCTTTGGAGTAAAAGAAAGAGAAAATAATATCGAAGAAGATAATCAAACCGATAATGAAATAATATGTGTTGGTATAATATTGAAGACAGGGCTTAATTGATTTAATTAGTCAGTGTTAAGTTTAAGATTTGATTAAGTCACGCGTTTTATTTCTCCCTTTGATTCTGCATAACGGCCGAGTTTTTACTTTTAAATATCATATTTCTCTACTCAAACCACTCAGTAGAAATTTTTCCTACTTTGCTCTCACGATAATTAGCGCCGAAGCGGTGAAATTTCCAACTACAGAACTCCGCCAAAATTCAAAATTTAACGGTCGCTTTTAAATATTTCAAAAAACATTCATTCACAGTGGAAACTGATTTTTTTTTTTTTTAACTCTCAGTTTCGGTTTTTTTCTTAATTAGTAAAAATGACTAATGAAACATTATTTATTTACATATGGAGGGTTCTATGCTGTGGGAAGAGAGTGGACGTCTTTGCCAAAAAATTATCGCTTATTTGCTGACCCATCTTTTCCGCTTAAAATCATACTAATGTGTAAATCTTTATGTTATTTCGATTGCAGACGATTCTCAACGAAAAGCCAAACCTGAATAAAAAGTCAATTTTTGGTAAATAAAAAAAAAGCCAATCTCGAGAGGCGGATGGGAAAGAGCGAAAACCTGGATATTATATAATTTTCCTGAAATACGTCATTAAAAGTGTTTGTACGCCCTCAAAGGCTAATCGGCATTTCAATCAAAATTCCAAAATCTATCAGCCGTTGGTCAGCGAAACTCTCTACTTTTTATCGACGTCTAAAAAACCCGCGAGATTTTAATTGGGTAAAAGTTGCCAATTAAATAAAAAGAAATTTCTCCGGAATTTGATGGTTTGGCCAAATTCATCAAATAAATTTCGTCTCATTAATTTTCCTTAATGGCGATGCGTAACAAAAGACGCGAAATGAAATTTCCCCGAAAGGGGGGCAGACGCCAACCTGTCTTCTGTCTTCTGTCCTGAAAGCGTCTGTCTTTGGAAAGGGCCAAAGGGGTGGACAGCAGCAACAGCATTGAGTCGCCACAGTCATAACCCTTTACTCCCAGTTTCACTAATTACAGGTCTAATTATTTGAAAATTTCTGTTTTTTAGGGGTCGAATCACAATGTGGACAGCGACCGAGTCTGACACTGATTGGCAATGTGGCGAAAAAGGAGAGGAAGCTCTGTGTAGCGCTTTTGGCCACTTTATCTCTTCTCGTTATCGGCCAATAAAAGAGAAAAAAATCCTTATCTGTGAGCTTTTGTCGATGTGTGAGATAAAAGTTTTTGATTGTAAGACTCCCCGAGGCGGAGCAAAGTCTGACTCCGGAAATCCAGTTTTTATTCTGAGTCCACTAATTTAATTTAGGTGTGAGTTATGCCTGTATTAACTAATTAATGTAATTAATTGAACTTTTCAACGCCGACACTAATGACAAGTTGCACAAACAGAAGAACAGTATCGGCAGAAACGGTGTCTGCTTTCGCCAGAAACATATTCGTATGAGTCGGAGCATTACTTTTATGGTCGTTCGCTAATTAACTGTTGCCGGTTTCTGTTTTCCATTTATTCTTATCGTGAGTGTGTCTTCTGCTGCTGTGACGCAATTGCTTCACATCGAATTAAAGTGAGTCAGCAACAGTTCAGCGCCCATTCAGAAACACAATCGATACAGATTATGTATTCTTTTACGCATAAGCTCAAAACTTATTATAAATACATATGTAAATATGTGTTATTTAATTGTAGTTTTTATGTTTTTGCTGTCTTTGCATATTATTTAACCTTATTTTCTATATATTTCCTGTTTTTTGCATCTTATCTGTTTGTATAGTATCTAATTCTTGTTATATATTATTTATTTTTGTATGGTTTTTAACTTTATTTTATATGATTCCATATGTGTAATATATTTAGTTTTATATGTTTTTATTTCTGTACAGTACCCAATTTTATTTTTTAAATAGTATTTAATTTTAACTATATTTTTATATGATTATATTTTTGTACTGTATTTAATTTTATTTTTATTTGTTTTTATTCGTTGTATATTATTTAACTTTGCCTTTATGCTTTCATTTCTTGCATAATACTTAACTTTACTCTTTTATTATATGTTACGCTATTTTACTTACTCATTTTATACTCAATTCTATATTATCAGCACCACTGTCTTTTTGATCTTTTACGTTTTACAGTATTACTTTTATTTTCCTACAAAAGCACTTTTTTGACGCCAATTGTTCTGATATTTATAATAATAATAAAACTACTCAGTCCCAATTTTATTTTATTAATATTATATTGTAAACAGTGCATATTTATGTAAGATTTCACCTCTAATGTCTGCTGCCGCCATAGTGGTTTAATAAAATATTAAAAAAATATGTATATTATTTTGTATAAATGCAATCTATTATACATTGACTTAAGTCAGTGTATTATTTTATTGAGCTGACTCAGTTAATTATTATGTGTTTCATAGAATAAAAAGAAATGAAACAGTAAAGAAAAATGGTGGACTTTTACATTTTAAACGACACAGAATCGTTTTGGTGACTGAGGAACTTACCGGTGAATCCATTGAGATAATATGGCGGATGATTAGCAGACAATGGGTCTGATTGATTCTGTCTTATCATTGGAGTTATCATAGAGGCGATTGCGGAAGGGCCGACGCCGAATGGGAACCGAAAGAGACTTCAAAAGGAAAACTCATCAACGCGTGCGAATCGACTTCCATTAATAATTAACACTCCGGCGTTAATAGAAAGCCGAAAAAATAAAAAACTATTCTCGGCCTCAGTCGATTACTTTTATGTTGAGTTTGTTTCTTCACGTGATCACTCCACCTCCGATTTACCAAAAATAATAACATTCCATCAGTCACGTGTTCAATGGCGGACAAACTCTCTTCACCAATTATTTCCTGAAATTACACATTGATCAAATGAACATCTTAACTTAAATTCCGATAAAACGCCACATTTTAGAATGTGTATTTTCATTTGAGAATTAATAGAGCAAAATAAAGAATACAGAGCGACCCGGGAAAGTTGGGAAAAATCTCAACGGGAAATCTGAACATATTTGTGTCGAATTTATTTATAGTTTATTTACAGGCATTTGTATTTTTTCACGTTTTTATTTACTTTGTTATTTATTTATTAGACCCATATTCTTTTCAATTATAAACCATTTCGAGTTGTACAAAAAGTCCTTCAGTATAAATAATTAACACATAATAATTTACAGTCAGCGAAATATCCCAAACAATAAATTAAAATACAATAATAATAATATACTAATAAATACAAAAAATATATAAAATAAAACGATAAATATTTAATTTAATTTAAAAAATAAATAAAATTTGTTAATCAGTCTTTTGTAATTATTAACTGTAATACCCTAAAAATGTAATAATACATAAATATAAATTTTTATACATTTATTTGGATTATTCTTTATTTACACAATGCGCCTCCAAAAGTGTTCCAATTCTTTTTTCATTGCTCTGTTCACTTCAGAGCCGACTTTTCAGTTGCAAATACAAAATAAATATTTGTTTTTGAACGTCGCCTTTTTGTTTTGCTAAAATGTCTGCAACCGCATCTAATTATAATATTTAATTAATTTTAGTTCGTTTTGGTCTGAAATCTCCCTCCCTAAAATACAAAGTAATACAATATGCATAGGATGAATACAACGGCAAATCGAATGTGCATTTTTGGGCACACAGCGCTCAGTGATTCGCAGACGGTTATATAAAATGATATTTCATAAGAGTAGAGTTCATCTTCGTGGAGAGTAAAAAAGTAAAGTAAAGTAAAGTACACAAATGGGGCTTTCATTTAGGCGAGGAAAACAATGAGCAATCAAATTTTCGAATTTTCTTTGTTTCGAATTTTCTTTGTATCGACGCCAGAAAAAAATGGCCGATTGTTTTTGAGCGGAGAATTTAACGATCCATAAAGTGACGTTCTTCCGAAATTCATTTTTCCACAGATCGTTTTAAATCTTTACAGAAAAGAAAAACTTTTCAGGTTTGATTAATACCTGAATTTATGAGAGTGACAAATGACAGTGACCAAAATAAGCACAAAACACTCCAAAACAGAAAAGAAAAGAAATAATAATTTGGCCATTTTTCCTAATCTTTGTGGGCAAACGGTGCTGCTTTAAAAGCCAGAAAACGGACGTATTCCTGTAAGCAGTGCTTACCGTAAGCTAAGCAGAGGTTTATAATATAACTAAAATAAAAAGTAAAATTGAGTTTGGGTCATTTCCCACAATTCGGCTGAGAGGATAATAAAAATTATTTGGGCCGTTCAAAAATAAATTGAAGTGATCGGTTTTTTAAAGTAAACTCACTTCAAAATGGAAATTTTCCGAAGAGAGTAATTATTATCGGAATCTGAGCAATTTTGGATCTCCCGATTAAATTTATTCTTCACAGGGGTGACCAACAGTTACAATCAATGGGCCAATATTTTAATTTTTTCCGAACCGAACACTTTTTAATAAATTACAAACAAAAATAAACGAAAAAAAGACAAAAAACAAATTTTTAATGAGAAATTGGCACTGTTTTTTTGATAAAACCTAAATTTGATAAACACTTTTCTGCCATTTGATTATAATTAATAATTTTATAACAATCCATTGATGGGAGAAAGTCTATAAAATAAATTTTAGAAATGCGTAAATGAAAAAGATTCATTACACTGTTTCAAATTGTGCTCATTTGTAACTTTTTACGGACCGAATAAATCCTTTTTTAAGTTTAAAATTTTATATAACTGTTTTTTTCAAAACTAAACTAACAAAGTTCGGCCACTTTTACTCAAATTTTGTGATATTTCGGACTCTTTTTTTCTATTTCTTCTTCTCCATTTATCAGATTATTAATTGTTTGGGAAAAAATAGAAAAACATAATCATTTAAGCGCCACTTTTCAAAATTCAGACATTAAAAGCACAAAAATAAACTAAAACGCAGAAAGAAATAAAATATGGCTAATTTGAATGACAGAAAAGAATATTAGCACAAAAAGGAGGGAAAAAGAAGAAAAAGAAACAAAAAAACAAAAACCTTTTTAAAGCATTTCCTGTTATGAAAATGGCTGCGGCAGCGATTAACACTTCACAACTCTATAAATACAATAGATAAAAAAAGAGGATAGAAATTGATAAAAATTGATCAAATTTCATTGGTTAACATTTGAAGGGGACAATTTTATCGAATTTTACGTTAAAAAAGTCCACAAAGTGTTAAACACATTTGATCACCTTTTTATAGTATTTTTCAGTGCACAGAACAAAACAAAACAAAGAAAAGTTTAAACGTTACGTATTATAAAAGAAAAGAAAACCGATCGAAGCACAAATTTAAAAAAGCCATCACAACGCACCCCTTTCGAAATCATCCCCAACGAAATCCACTTCCGAACCGTAAGCAGCGGAAACCGTAAGCGAACGGAGAGTCGCCGATCAGCAATCGCGTCGCGGCACCTGCAGCCCTTGTTCGCAGGGGTGAAATCACATTGAGGCGAAAGGGTTGAAAGTGCGATGCCGCGCTTTGCCGAGGACTCTCCCGGCGAGCGAGTCGAGTTTTTCCGCGTCCTTTGCCGCTTCCTCAGCGATCTCAGCGATCCTCAGCGATGTCTGTCCTTCTTTCCTCCCCTCTCTCTCGCCAGGCTAAGAAGAGAGGGCGCGCCGGCGAGGGGCCGCCCCCGCCCGGCCAACTTACCCTCCCGCGCTCCCGGCCTTTCACCCTAAGAAAATCTTTTCTCGAATGAAAACTTTCCTTTTTTCGCGGCGGTCGCTTTTCCCGGAGGAAGTGGGGGGAAAGCTCTCCCCACTACTTCGCATTCGGGAAATCTGGAAGGCGATTCCAGAATCCTGTCTTTGCACCCGGACGGACCCTTTCCTGCTTTTCACTATTAAATAATTCATGTTCTCACATAATTTCCAGATATTCCTGCGTCCCGCATTAGAGGACATGAAAAGGAACGAATGCTGATTTATAGGGATTTATAGGGAATAGAAAGACCGCAAACTATAGTTTGCGTTAATGTCTCTATTTGCAAATGGCCTCCGCCGACGAATAGTTTCTTTTCTGCGGTTTTCTCATTTGGAAAAATTCGGAAGAACCGTCTATTCCCGAGTTTATTTCCGAGTGAGCAGGATTTTTCAGCGATGTGTCACTCCCGAATATTTCGAATAGACATTTTTGACCTGATATTCGTTCGGGTCTTCGGAATTCCTCATCCGTTAGAATTTACGACCGTTTGGAGAAATTTTTTCGTTAACGGTTCCAATTTGGTTCGTTTGCGTTTTCTAAACCATAATTTCATCCATCGATGCGATTCAGATATTTTAAGCTTTAAAAAGTAATTATCTTTTATTAATTTTAAACCATTTTTAAAAAACTCAAAAAGAAAAAATCAAATATATTTTAAAAATCGACGTCACAGAAAAAAGTAATTTCCTGTTAAAAATCGTTAAAAGAAGGGGTTTCCGTGAGTAAACAAACGAGGGAGGCATCTTCTAAGGGTGCTCATCTTCTCCTCCAGAGCCTGGAGATATTTGAGACAGTAAAAACGTCTCCTGGACTTGCGCCACTCGGATAAAAACGGTCCTTGCGTCCTTTTTGCGAAAGGAAGCCCGAAAGAGAGGGAAGATGGGAGAGAGAGAGAGAGAGTAAAAGGAAAAAAGGAAAAAAGGCGGTGACAAAATGTGTTTAAACCTCCGTTCGGAGCTCTACTGCTTAACTTACGGAGACAAATTTAAACGTCGGGGGTTTAAGGTATGGGAGAGTCGTCACAGGTAAATGGGTCGTTGTCATTGGCCGAGTCTCCCTTATCGCGGACGACATTTTTTAGCTCGGTCAAAATGGCGGACCCATTTCGGGAGGGAACCCCCGGAGAACGGCTCTTCGGGCAGGTTTTTCAGGTTCCGGCCGTTATGTAAGACGTCGCCGTGTGTTCGCCCGGAGAATCCTCCGCGAGGAGACGCATTAATCAGCCAGTCAACGTTTCATTGGGTTGTGGCTCAATTAAAAAGCGTTTCCCGCGCTTTCCCTCGTCCACCGCCCCCCAAAAACAGGTTCCGCCGAGGAAAGAGGAAAATTATCTGTCTTCCACTGCATTTATTTGCGAGCGAACCCTAATTGGCTTTTAATAAGCAGATGAGCTTTGGGAGGTTCGACCTATCATAGATAAATGCGAGTTTTCAGGTACGGAACATCTGCCTGGTCCATTCTCCCTCTGTCCATCGCATCTGCGAGCGCGCACGCATCGTCTGCAACGTTCCGTGAGCCGCAGGTAATGAGCACTGTTTTCTGGATCGTTGATTCGGGGGTGTGTTCCCTTGAAAGCCTTCGTTTAGTGTTTTTAATGTTCGTCTTAATTATTCAGGGGCGGCTCTACCCTCCAGCATTCCTGTTGAGAACACGGGAGTGAGTGAATGTTTGCCATCGTCAGATACACCTGTGAATTTAATTGGGGAGAGAGGGAAGGGGAGCATTTGGGGAGCAGTTGGGGAAGAGGGGGGAGGAGAGGGGGCAGGAGAAGCTGGAGCCTCCCCTCCATTTTTTCACTTGTTTTGACGTGTTCCAGAATCGAGTCCCGGGAAGAGACCCGATGCTGCCCTGTGCGGGACAATGCAACGTCTTCTGCGCCGGTCATTTCTCATTATTGATTCACAAGATTTTTCTGCGACATCCTCTCTTTTCCTCTTTTCCTCTTCTCCTCTTCCTTTCTTCCTCTTCCGCCTCCGTTCTCCTCCAACAGAGGAACTAATTCTTCTTTTTCTTAAAAAGAGAGAGAGAGAGATTTTTTTTTTCCTTTAACCCCCTCTTATTTCAACTGATTTACGACTTTCTGAGAGTCCGGGAAAATTCAAGCAGCTGCTCATGTAATTTCTGGACTGTTTTTCAAGAGAGAGTTAAACTCTTGTGAATTCTGAAGAGAGAGAGATAAAATGAAGGGAAAGGAAAGGCGATTGAATCATTGTATGTGTTCCATTATGAGGAATAATCCCGAAGGGGCAAACAACCCAGAAAAACGGTTCTCATAGAAGAGATAGCTTCGAAACTTGTTTTCAAACAGTCAGCCATAAGACACCGCCCAAATTCCGCGTTCAGAATGCAGAAACACACCCTTCGCTCACGGGAGTGCACTCCCAACAAAGACACCCTCCAGAGGACAGAGTCGTCCCGCGAGCAGAAGACACCGAAGTGTGTGTCACTTGCGTGGTTTTGCGTGTGTCGCGCGCACCTGAACGTCGGTTGGTCGTTCGGCGGTTGACATTTTCCAGGATGGGCGTATTTGGAGGTGTCACGGTCAGTTACCTCCGGCTCGCGTGAGTCCCGAGTGCTGAGGAGGTGCATGGGCGGGAGTTTGGCCAGCCCTGCATCTCGCCGCCAAATTAAAACCAATTATTTTTCACCGAATCAGAAAAACGTTATTAAGGCGAGTTGCCGTGGGAAAGAGTTCCTAATCCGGTCCTGAGTGCACCTGCATTGTGTGCAAATGAGCGCCGCCGAGCATGAATTGCTGAGCCTTCGCTAACTTTTTCCATTCACACAGAAAGAGGATGTTGTGGAGCCTTGGCTGTGTTTTCATCGGGCAGGGCCGCATCCAGGTGCGGATCCAGGTCCGAGACCTGGATGTAAATGGGAACGAGTGGCGATAATGACCTCCGCTCGCCTCCGTTATAATTAGAAAGAACCGGAACGGGTCCGGCGGGGATGAGCCGTTTATTATTAAAATTAATAATTAATTAATTGAAAACTCACCAATTCCCGTTTCCGATTGATTTTCATTCGATCCTTTCTTTAACATTCCATAATAATTGAAAATCCGTTAATGACACGATTTAAACTAATTATTTATTAATTTAACACATTAAACATTTATATATATATTAAAAAATCAATTAATTCACTGACACTCATTCATTAAACTATTACTGATTTATTGAGCATCGCTCGTCTTTAATTAATCCAGTAGTTAAATGAGCTTCCCTTACTTTATTAGAAAAGAATAAAAAACAAGTATAAATAACACAATAAGCGGGGAAAAGTGGCTTTGGATTTCGAGGGGATGAAAATTTTTCTTCTTTTGTTTTCCCTTTCCCTCCCTCGATGCACTCGGAGGGGTTGCTCTCGTCGCAGGGCCGTGACCTGATTTTTTTCCTCTTTCCAACAGATAAACTGGGTTGCTCAGTTTATGGGCTCCGAAGGGAGAACTCGAGGATTCACCCCCGGATTTAACAGACTTAGGGGTTGGAAGAAAGGTCGGCTCTTCGCCTTAAACAAATGGAAATAACATTTGGATCGCGAGTTTAATGGGTTAGTGTGGCTGCACGATGTGACGGATTCCATAGGGGTGGTTTTTTCAACCCCAAACTTTACCATTTTTTACGCTTTTTGTTTCCATTTCAATTAAAAAAAAAACTAATTTAGATTTCTTTAATATTATGACATCAACAGTGTTAATAATTAAATTCTTTTTCATTAATTCGCTTAATTAATTTAACCCTTTAATAAACATCAAAAAAATTCCGCCTCCACAGTTTTTAATTTTTTAAATTCAGTATATAAAAATTTACTGATAAAATATAAAACAAAATATTATATCACTTTAAAATCTCATTTAATCACAAAAAAACACTCTTCATTTTTTTGAAAACTGAAAAATTATGATTGTAACAGCGAACGATTCCGATGAATTTAAAATCAACACATGAAAACACAAAATTTAATTAACACGGCAGATTTATTTTTAATTAAAATCCACTCGACATTAAAGAAAATTTCAAAACGATCCTAATTTTTCAATTATCTTCGGATAAAAATCCCAAATGACAATTTATTTTATATTCACTTCACAAAATGGCCGCGAGAAATGATGGATTTTCGCCCCCCGCATTCAAAACTCTCCTAATCAATAAATAATGTCGTAATCCGGATTAATAATGATTAATAAAATATACAAATCGGCGCGAAATGAAAATTAAACTCCCGCAATATTTCACTTTTTTTTGATAAATAGCCTTTTGCCTTTCATACCCGGGTTAATTATATCGGGTTTAATAACAAAACGAGATAAAGTAATGATGGGGGCGTTTCATTTTTGAGAATTAAAAAGAGGTGAAGGTTTTTTTTTAAGGCAAAGAAGGACAAAAAATACGTTTAATTTCTAGAAAAAAAAAAATGAAAAATATCCTGTTCTGGGAGGTATAAAAAAAGGGAAAAATTGAGCATGACTGCCTTCGTAAGAATTAAACCTCGGCTTTGATTTGCCCTAATCAACAGAGTAAATAACTCGGAAATTTCCATAGAAGCAATAAACTGGAATTATTTCCAGTGAAATTTCACTCTGAGGCGACTAAAATTTCCGGGAATCGGAAAATAAAAACAATTTTCTTCACTTGTCAAAACACCCGCTTTTGTTTATTATTACGAGAACTGTCGCCACTTATTTATTTATTTTTTCGTATTCACTCTCTCCCCCTCCCCAACCCAACCCAACCCTCCTCTCTCTCTCCCAACACAATGACGACGTTTCATATCCGGCGGCTGCGGTTTTCTTATAATTTTCATCCTTCCCCTGTCGTTAAACGGAAAGATAAGGATCAGAAAACGTTGTTAATCGCACGAAGAAACGAAAAACCGTTCGAGTTTGACGAGATGGCCCATTTGGAAATATTTCATTTTTGACCGAAATTAATTTGCCAGAAACCACTTATTTTCCATCGGAATTCGAAAGGGATTATTAAATACCGAAAAGCCAAATTTGAACATTCTTTTTTTTTAATACCAATGAGTTAAGTGGAAAAAATTTTTATATATACTTTATATCAACACGAATATATTATAATTAAAATATTTGCCTGCAATTTCCATTCATTTTTTTATAAATTATTTTTTATGTTATAAAATTGTATTTTTTTTAATTATTAATTTATTTATTATATTTGAATATTTATTTATTGTTTACTGATTATTTCCAAAATATTTTTTTAGATTAAATTTGAATTTTTCGGATTAAAAATTTGTTTTGTGTTAACACTTTTTCCCCGATTTGTTTTATATTTTTTTTCAGACGCATTTTTTAATGTATTTATTTATTATTTTTTTATGTAACGCCAAATCATTTTATACTTTTGTTATTTCTTTATGTTTACCTCCGATAATTTCACAGTTTTAAAACAAATGTTCAGACTTTTTTAATTTTCATTATTTTATTTATAACGATTCGAAAATCTCATTGTTTAGTGTTAACACCGATCGGATTTTGTTTTTGAGCACCAAAACACTTTCATTCATTCGGGATCGTCATTTTGTTTTGGTAAATACACCCAATTAGCGGATTTCTTCGTTCATTTCTCCTTTCTTCTTAATTGATTTAATTGCCAACGAATAAATTCAATATTTTCCACAACGGTTGAAAGGTTTTCGTCTGCTTTTGGAGGAGAAGGAAAGATGAGATGGACGAGGGTGGCAAAGGATCGAAGAGGAGATAGAGAAAATGTGTAAGGGAGAGGACCTAAAGAGATCGGGAGGGCAAGTAGAAAGGTAAAGGGTTAAAGGGAGGCGAAGGGGGGAGGGAGGGGTGGAATTAGGGAGAAAATTGAGAGGCCGTCTCCGTCGAGATTAAAACCTGATAATTTTCTAGAGATCACAAAAAAGTTTACAATTTTTCAACTTAAACCGAAAATCTTAAAGGGTTACACAATAATAAGTCTGTTAACGAAAATCATTTGAGTGTGGCGCTTTAAGTATTTTCCCACTGAAAAGGCAAATCCTTTTTCGAAGTGAAAAGAAACGATTCGCACCCCCGCGATCGAAAATTAAATCCGATTCCCTCATTATATGACAAATAAGCTCATTAATTAGTGCAATCAGATTTGATTCTCCGCCATTCAATGCCAAAGCCCTCTCGAAAATCCGAAAGCTTTTCATTCCGTCACAAATCACAAATATTTTTTCTATTTACTCATCCCCAGATCGGGGGATGGAGGGAAGGAAGGGGTGGAGGGGATGCTCGCACAGCCACTGTTTCCCACTGAGAGAAGACAAAATCAGGCCACTCCGCAGTCGTTTTGCGCGGGAAATCCACCTTTGAGATCCGAGCACAGGTGAGCACTCTGCACCCCGAAAGCACCCCGAAACACACGCACACGCGGGGAGGGATGATGGCCAGAAATGAGCGAAGAGCAGCGGAATAGAGCGGAATAGAGCGGAATATCCCGAGATGCGGAACGCACGGACGCCGTTGCTCCGTCGACGGCAAACGCACCGGTACTGAAGTCAAGTGGAGACGGAGTTGCGACACGGGCAGAGTCCCACTCCGGTGATGAATCCCCTCCCGTGCAGTGACAACGGAGGCCGGGATCGGCCAACCAGGAGCGAGGGGGGCGGCGCGACAACCCGGGATGTCCTCCGCGGGCGAATGACGTCGAGGCAGTGTGTCACCCCGCGGCGTGCACCCTCCCCCTCATCTCTTTATATTTATTCTCGTTTATTCTCTACTTTGCGCCATTTTACCTCTTTATCAATTAATTAACTTTTTCTTTTCTTCTCTTTTCTTCTCTTTCGCTCTCTTTTATTTTCTTCATCATCTCTAAAGTATTTTGCCAATGCAAAATTGTTCCTTTTCCACCCGTAAGAGTTACTTACAAACTTAAATTTCATTCGCTTTAAAACGTTTATAAATATAATATTAATTAAATGACAGAAAAGACTTTATCTTTAGAATTAAGATAATTACAGAAAAAGCAGAAGACAAAGAAGAATGTTGTGTATCATTATTTCAATGCCGAAAAATGCTTTACAACAGTCACCACAGTTATATACTGTATATTATATAATATTAATTAAATAACAGAAGAAACAGAGTTGTTTTAATAATAATATAACTAAGTAAGAGTATTAAACAAAAAGCAGAAGAAAAAAAAAGACGGTTATGTTTTGTATATTTTGTTATTTAAATGCTACGAATGTATTATTAATAATTTTGATAACTGAATAATACAACTGTATTGTAATTATCACTGTATTTGTAAGTGAGGACTTTAAAGAAGAAAAACAGTGCTTCCCTGAATAGGCCTAATGGGTGAAAAATACAATTATTAATAATTAAAAATAAATTTTAATGAGTAAAAAACGACAACGAATTAATTAAATTTTGATTAATTAATTAAATAACATTTTTAGAAAAATACAGCAGTGTTAAGTGTTCTAAAGAGATTACAGAGAAAGCATTCATGCAATTTAAAAAATAATTTTAAAAATTGGAAGAATTTTGCAGACGTTACAGATTTTTGAAAAAATATTCTGCGGTTAAATCGATCTCAGCATAACTTTATATTTTCTCAATGTTTTTCTTTCTTTTTCTAAAGTCTAAAAAGTAAATATTAATAATATTAGAGTCTGTCATTTGACTCTTTGTGAGTCAAATTCAGAATTTAACAGTTTTGGCGAGGTTTTATTTTCAAGAATACATTAAAATATAACTAAATTAAGTTACTCATAAAATATTGTAAATTATTATAACTATTATCTGGCGTTACCGAATAAATCTCCTGTCATAGTTGGCACTCAATGGGTTAAAGGGTTTGTGAGTGAATTTCCAGAGAGAAAATTGCGGCCAAATGTCGTATAAAGTTGTCAAATTCTTTTCCCAATCATTTCTTTTTTTTATATGTTGAGCAATTTTCTGTAACGGGGAGAAGACTTGAAAGCGTATAATCCCTCCGATTATGGTCGCGGATGGAATGCACTTATGTGAAACGCCCACGGCAAAGGAACAAAGGAAGTCGGAAGGAAGGTGGAAATATTTGTCAGCTCCGATCCATCGCTCAACGAAATAAAAGAAAACTGCATCGTCAAATATTATTAAAATATGCTTACATATACTCGAGAGAGGATTAAATAAATACGGCGGACAAGTGTTTGTCCAGGTAAATAAGGCTGTGTCAAGTGGATCGCCGCTCGGGTCAAATATTGCGCCACTCGGCTCCCTTTGGGGCCCACTTCATCGCCAACGGAATCCCTCGCCAAATCCACCAAAATAATTCATTCATGCGCCTAACGGGAATTTCATTCAAATCCGGGCTCTACTAGGGACAGGATACTCGACCGAACGCCCCAATCCGATTCTGGCGGCGACTTATCGGGAGCGATCACGGGATAAAGATTGAAAATCATTCGCCTCTCCCCCCTCCCCCTCCCCCCCAGTGTTTCTCATCCCGCTCCAAATTAACTAAAATAATAATTGAAGGATCGGCGCAGTCTCTTGTTGTTGTTGTTGCGGGAGAGATAACGAGAGGTTATTACGATTGTAATTATAACGGAAATGATGGCTCAACGTGTTTATTATATGCAAAAATAAGATGTCGAACCTGAATAATTAATAGGTTGGGTTGGAGGCCTTAATGGGAAAGAAAGAGTAACTCCGGAAACCCAAAGTGTCATTCGGCCTCAAAGAAAGAGGAACTCGCCAATTTGTTTTATTGTTTCTTTGCGGCGCTTTCTTAATTAGTGTTCCTCTTCTCCTGAATTAATGAACGCTGCTGACCTTTCCCCGCTGTCGGCTGCTTGGGCTCTCCTCCTCGGCATTAACGCGGGTTCTGGTCCATATCGGAGACAATCAGCTCCGATCCGGCCGGAAGTCAGACGAATTAGACTTGTTAATTAGCGGTAATTAAATCAGGTTTTCTTGTTTCCGGGGCATCCATTTCTCATTCTGTTTCTATTGAGGACACATCCACCGAGCGAAACGGTCGAAATTAAGAAAGCATGAAAAGAAAGTGGCACCTCCGGGGCAGGGCCTTCCATCACCTGCAGAAGGGCGACCACCGCCTTCTCGGACGGACAGTCTGCAGGAGCTGCCTGCGGTGCCCCGATAACTCCCATTCTGTCAGTTCTGTCTGAGGGGAGCGCCATCTCCTCGTCACGAACTCCACGCATTCCTACCGTTTCTCACCGGCTGTGCATAACGGTTTGCGTGTTCGATATATCGATCGATAACGAGCGAACTCCCACTTCTTCTGGCAGTTCCCATAAGTGGGTCTTCCTCACTGTCTTCGGGGCGGCTGTGGTCAGCATGGGATGAGGGCAACACCGCCTCGTTGTGTCCCTGTCCGGATGAAATATCATATCGGAGCATGAGACATTGATGGCGTAATAATAAGCGAGGTACAGGCGTAGTGCAATGTGTAACGAAAGGTCAAAAAGTGAAAAATGGGAAATACATAGAGGTCGTGAAGGGGAGGGAGGGGAGGAGAGAAAGAGGTGACTGTTGTGCAATGCGATCCGAACGTAGCCAGAAGCATTCACGCACTCGAAGATGACGGAACACAGATACCTGAACAATACCTTGGATGTGTCTGCGAGACACGATTGCCATTCCCTTCGTTTCTTCTTTCGGCTTGGTTATCTCCGGATCGGAGTTTGGCTGCTTTTGCAGTTTCGTGGCGGTCATCAACTGTAAGAGAGGAAGGTGGCACTCGGCTCGCAGGGGACTGGCCATCACGCGTGCCCTCTGACCGCGGATTTTCGACGGCTGATGGAGTTATGGCAAACTATTTTCGCATAACTTCATTCGCCTCGGCTGTCCGTAATCATTTCGGTGATTGAATGCAGTCAAATTCAGCTCTAAGGGCAAAAGGCCATTAGAGTTGGAGGAAATGTTAAATGTATTGAAAGATAACGCAGAGACAAAAATATGTGGTCGATCTGAGGAGGGAGTAAAGTCGCTAAAAGGAGGAAAGAGTACAGTTGAGACATTCCGGAGTTACTTAAAAGAAATACAAAGGGAAAGAGTACAAAAATTATTGGAAAAGAAGAATACTGAAGAAAAGAAAAGGAAAGAAAATGAATGAAATAATTGTAAAAATATAACTTAATTAATACAATTATACTGTATAATAAAAGCTAAAAATGGTTCATTGCAATCCAAAGTCGAATAAAGTGAACGCATAGCGAATTGACGTGGCAGCAGAAAGGAGAACGATCCAAAAAGAGCTCTGAGAATGAGTATAAAAGGCAGAAGAAGGGAAGACGTGATGAAATCGCGGATACAATTCCCAGTGACCTTCTGCCGTTCACGATCGGCATTGACATGTGGCGCAATGGCGGCGCAATTTCAGGCACGGGGCGCGGGGGGCGCAGGGGGCGCAGGGGGCTCCCGATCAGAAGAGCCCCGTTGACATATTAATTAAAACATGTCTGGGATTAGCCTTCCCTCCGAGTTTGGCTTCGACATTTCGTCGAGCCCTCGCGACGAAGGATTTCAGCTCGGCCAGGTATGGCACGTCCCTGGCCGAGGTTGGGGAGCCATGAGTCTCCCCTTTGGTGCACTCCAGGGTCTCACGGCCACGGAGACCCCAATTATTTATTTTCGCTGAGAACTTTCTAAACGTCCATTCTTCGGGAGCGGCTCACGCCCAGTCTCAATTGTCCGTTCTCCTGACAATGCGAGGGTGGGGTTGTTCGCCGCGAGGGGTCGGTCCCCTTGGGGGTGGAAGTGGTCGCTGAGCCGACAGCGAGCGGTCGCCCCAAAAGTGGAAGAAGAAGAAATGGAGTTGCAATATTTCATTAAGGGAAAATGAAATGAGTCGGCGGAGGGTTTCCTAATAAAATGATAAACGATATTTGAACGGGTCTGTCGGGATAATGACACGTTCTAATGGCACGACTTGTCTTCTGACACGCTACCAGCAACACTGCTGAGATTTTGATTGATCACTGTCATTTACCTCTCCTTGTTACACAATCCCCGGATAATTGAAAATCTTTTGATTGATTTTTCTCTCTCTCTCTCTTCGTTGTTATTATTTCTGGACGGGGCAGTGAGAAGTTAATTTCGGGGTGAGGTCACGCATTCGAAAGCAGAGAACGGTCATCCCTTTGGTGACTTGACCCCTTGCCGAGAGAAGAAGAACAGTCGGGGGTGAGCAAAGGGTCGGAGAGAGGAATAAATCCTTGCGGTGAGATTGATCAGGATGTGAATGGTGGGGGGTGGAAGGTGTAAAAGAGCGGCGGGCGAAGGGGAGGCGATAAATCGAGCCGGATCGAAATCAAATTTATTAGAAAGTTGAAAAAGACATTTTAAGTCGAGTATAAGCTCATAAAATAAAGTCTCTCGGGTGGGGTCATAGTCGTAGGGTATTCGTGATCACCATTTCTGTCTCTGGGAAGCCGGGATGGCTCCGCAGAGGCCCATGCGATCAAACTGATGGAATCTTAACCGCTTTCAAATCGCACAACTGAGGGTTCATTTTAACCTTTTCCGCCCCCCGCCCTCTCATTCGGTTCCTTCCTTCCATTCCCTTCCATTCGTCTTCTCCCGGAACACATTACGAATATTTTACGATCGTTATTTTCCGTTATAAGAGCGGAAGAAAAAAGCAGTCATAACAAACCGAACATGATGCGCTCCCCCTCTTCCCGGCTCTTCCCGGCTCTTCCCGGCTCTTGTTTTCCCGACACAAACTCACTCTTTTATAACTCTTATAACGACCGCTGACCCCTTTTCCCACCTCTCAGGAAATCGATGCACTCACAACAATATAATGCAACGAAAAGCCCCACTTTGCGGACTTTTTGTAAGCAATACAATATTACTGTATATAAGTTAATGCACATTACTATAAAATTAAATACTTGTAAAGAAAAAAGAAAAAGTTGAAGAGAAGTGGAAAAATGATTGTGAAAATTCAATTTTGTAAAATTATTTTCCAGACCAAAAAGGAATCAAATTAATTAATTAATTAATTACAAAAAATAAAATGAGAACAAAAAAATTATATCAACTTTTAAATTAAAAATATACTCTAAAAAGAAACTATTAAAAAAATTAGTAATATTTATAACTCTTCAGACGCAAAAGGAATAGTCTATTATTACCAACGCTTAATAATTTTTCCCCCAAAAATCCCTAAAATTACTGAAAATTCCCCTAAAAAATATACCATAAAAAAAAATAATTAATTATTATTATAAGAATTAAATAATCAATCATAAAAATCATTTTCATATTTTTTAAATTAAACCCTTAAAAATCTTTTTGAACCCCAAAGTTGGCAGCATTGGAACAGTCGATTCAACTCCGACCTCTGTTTGCTTTTTTATGATTGTTACGATGATTTACGTAAAATTCCGAACTGAAGCGAAGTTGCGAAGATACGTACGGACGTAATCTGAGATTTTATATTAACTCTTATTTATTTGTTAGAGTTTAACAATATTTTAATGTACGAAGACAACAAATAATTAATAAACAACAGCCGCCGATGACTAATTTAGATTAATAACATAAGCTCATTTGTTAATTATCTTCTGCTGGGGTTTTTTTTTCCAATGGGGAACTTTCCCATTCTAATCCTATCTTTTCTCCTCTTTATCTTTTCTTATCTATTCTCTATACCTCATTCTATTCTAAATTCATACCTCTAAAATCCTAAGATTCTCCAGTTTATTAAAACATATATAAATTGTAACGACACGAAAGTACGTAAAAAGGCAAAAGCTTCCCCTTGTTTCCTCCCTTAGAGGAAGGGGTTGTCCGAGGACACAATTACTCGAGGAAAAATGGAATTTCTAAATCTGTCACGAACGCAATGCGGTGGAATCAAAGGAGAATTCCGAATGGGCATTTGACAATTCATCGCGGAATTGAATCGGGGGAGGAAAGGAAAAACAATCAGAGTATCACGCTCTTCCTCCCCCACCCCCACCCCCGCACCCCCCTCCCGCCCTCGAGATAAAGTCACCCGAACGAAAAATGGTGTAAAATTGATGAATCGCCCGGCAACGATTTATCATAACCATTTAGGAAAAGGAAAAGGTTGTGATGCGTTGTTTTGGGTGTTTTGGTTCAATGAGTGACCGCGGCAGCATTGGTTCTCTTCCACCCCTCGCCCTCGCCCCCACGGACTCGGAATCGATCTTTTCACCCTCTTCTGTCTTCTCTAATGATACGGAAAATTCCTTTTTTCTTTTCCTCCTGGTTTTTCTTTTAGATTTTCTGCAAAGAAGCTGGAAATTGTTTTGGCCGATTATCCACTGTATTTAGGGGCGGTGAGGGGTGGCGGGGGTGGCGGAGGGCGGCGGAGGGCGGCGGGGGAGAGGGGGGGTGTTGTTTTTGTCTGAGGTGGTAGTTTTTCCCCACTCGGGGTCGAACTCACTGCTCATTTTTATTTTGTATTGCTCTCTGACACAAATTATATATTTTCACATTAGAAAAAATCCATTTGTATTTTGTGTGTATACTATTTTGATTGTATTTATAATGTAATGATTGTTCAGATTGAACAAAATGAAATTGTCTCATTTTTAATTTTTCCCTTTAAATAGTTTCCCTTCTTTTCTCCCTTTTTATTTTTCCCGGTTTTTTCTATTTGTTTCTTTTGTTCTCTATTTACTCTTTTTCAGTTTTGTTTGTTTTTCCACTTTTTTCTTCTTTTTCCCCCCTATTCATTTTTCCCTTTTTCCTGTTTATCTTTTTTTTTATTTTCACTTTTTTCTTATTTGTTTCATTTTCTTTTTTCTTTTCCGCTCTATCCATTTTCTTCCTTTTTCTTTTATCTGCTTTTTTCATTATTTTTTATTTTTCCCAGTTTTTTCTCCTATTTTTTTCTCTTTGCTTCCCTGCTTTTCCCTTTTGTCTCCGCTTTCTTTATTTAGGAAAAATGGCGAGATTTAAAGCATACATAAAATATTGAAAAAAACTTTTCGTATAACTCAGCCAGTGGTCAAAATGACCCCATCGCTGACTCTCTTCTCTTTCATCCTCCTTTCTCTTCATCGCCGGCATTGTCCTATCCTTTCCCCTTTCTTCTCTCTCCTCCTTCTTCTCCCGAGGGAGACAAAGCCCATCGGTCGGTGCACTCCACATTTGCCAACACTATGAAGACTATGTCCTCCGCTGTTTGTTTACCCTTTCGCGCTCCAACTCTTTGAAGCCCGGCCTCAAACGAAATATAAGAAACAATGAGAATTATATTCACGCCGGGAATACTTAAAAATACATAAATGCGCCCGGGGGGAGCCTTTGAAGTCCGAAGGGCCCTTGTCCCGCCCTTGTCCCGCCCCTGTCCCCGACGACCTGACACGCCCCTGACCTCTCCTCTCCCAGGAATTCTAATCCCGGATAAATCAAAGACATCCGTCATAAGAGGAGACGCCATTAGTCTGACAAAGCTTTCGCGTCCATCTAATCAGAAGGGGCGAGGGTTAACTTTATTTATTTATTTTCCGGGAGAGTCGCGATTAATTTTGTCTTCAGCAGAAGACGCGCATTCCTGGCTCCGCCGCTGACGCCTGAATTACGAGCCTGGAAGCGAATAAACAGAAAAGCAAAACACTTTTCAATGAATCTAATGACGGCAAATAGAATTTCTTAGTCTTTCTGTGAATTTCCTTTCTTTTCTTGTGAGAGCGGACATGCGGAGAATAAAATGTTTGATCTAAATGAGAGGGGAGGAGAGGGGGAGGCGGCGAGGGGGAGCAGGGGGAGCAGGGGGGGGAGAGGGGAGGGAACCAAAGAAAAGAAAAATTCCCAAAACGCTTCCAATCAGATTGCTTTTCGGGAATGAATTCCGTGATTTCATAGCTCAGCCTCGTCTGTGCGTTAACTTATCAACTTTATTGATTTCATTTCTCCGTTTCTGTTCGAATGGACAGCACTGAATTTCGTCTGCTTTTCGGGGGAAATATCGTTAAGAGGGTTAACCCTCCGAAGATGAGGAAGTCCCGAACAGATTATGCTTTTTATCAGACTTTCTTTTATAAAATTCGCTGGAAATTATTTATGACTCGAGTGTGTCGAAACGAAGCAGAAGACGTCGTAAATGAAAAGGCCAAAGCTCTCCACCGGGAGAGGGGGAAAGAGGGGGGGAAAGCGGGAAATTGAAAATTAGAAAGTGACGACTAAGAGCGGAATTTGATGGAAAAATAAAACATAAACGTTTCCGGTTTGGCCATTGGAGGAGTCCGTTGCTGACTTTTCAGCCGCACATTGAATACAAAATTACTTTGAGTGGTTCCCTCCCCCTCCCCCTCTCACCCCCCCCCCCCCCCGGGAGGCCCGCATTTTTATTTTCCTCTGCCATTTTGTCCGCTTTTGCTGGCGGTCATTCATTCGAGGAAGGCCTTTACGGGATGATTCCCCCTCCCCCTCCCCCCCTCCCCCTTCGCTTTTCTCTTTTTACTCTCTCCGAGTTTCCCTCAAAAGATCATCTCGTCCGGTTCAAATTTCTTTTTCCGGTTTACGTTTCTCAAAAGTGTTGGGAGTTTTGATGCTTTCAGAAAAAATAATCCGCCGAAGGGAATCCGCATTATTTTTTTATTTTTCTCATTGCATTTAATCATTTTAATGCAGTCGGCCTTCGATGGAGGATTTTTCCAATGTTTTTCAACAGTTTTCCACCAAAAGTTAATTCAGTTTACACTTAATTTAGTGTTAATTAATTTTACTTAACTTTTTTCATATTAAGTTTTAAATAAACTTTATAATTAATTGTTATTTTATTTTTAATTTTATTTCATTCACTGCATTACTTAAATGTGCGCTTATTAAAATTGTAATATATAATAAGTATAAATGTATAACAAATATAATTATTTTATGAATTTTTTGTATTTATTATATAATTTTTAACATAGTTTATAAAAAATATGATTTTTACAAAGTATATTTAATGGTTTTACTGTATAAGTTTATAATTTTCAGTTTATATTTTGTTTGTTTTTAAATATTTTTATTTTTTATTTATTAACTCGAATCCGTTAATTTTTTTAAAATTCCAATTATTACTTTTTTAGCAGAAGAGAGTGAGGAACATTAATCCGCATTTCCGGTTAATGTCGAATTTCCGGTTTTTTGAACAAATATTCAATCGCAGGTGAAAGAGCGAAACCCAATGAAAGCGTAAAACAAACCCTGTTTTGTTTTAGTTATTTTTTCATGAGAAGTCGTGAGGCAAAAGGGAAACCGGAAATACGTTCTAAGTCGGAATTCTTACCCCCTCACCCCCTCGCCCCCCAAAAGACTCCCCCTTCGCTCCGGAAAGAGCATTCGTTGCCACGGAAGCCAAGAAAATTATAATTCTTTCAGCGAACCGACGCTCAAAATTTTCTCTCGGGGCATTTTATTCCTCCCCTTCGCCCCCCTCACCCCCTCTCGCCCCCTCTCGCCCCTCTCATCCCCTCGTGCTTTATCTAAATTTTCCGCGATGTCTTTCCTCGGCGCTGCTCGTTCGCGGGGGGAGCGAGGTCGCGCGGGGAGGGGGAGGGGGAGGGGCGGGAGACGCCATCATCCCCATTTCTCATCGAAAGCATCCCCTAATAAACCGAAAAAGGTTTTCTATTTAATGTCCACCCATTAATTAAAGCCAACTTAACCGTTGTCAGATTTAATAACTCAGGTAAAAAATCGTTATAAAAAAGTCAAGAGCGACCCTCGAGCAATTAACGCCTCACCCCTAAATTACATTCTGTTAGTTATGAAAACCATATCAACCCCTAAATCTAATTAAAATGGTCAAGGTCGCGGGGGGGGGAGGGCGTGGAGGGTGGCGAGGGTGGCGAGGGAGGCGAGGGAGGCGAGGGAGAGTATCGATTCATCCACCCCTTGGGGATGAAGGGCGAGGGCGTCGAACCAGTAGCCTACATCTCGGGCATGACACATTGCTGAGGGGTCAGCAGAAGGTTTCCTCCCTGGAAACTATTACGATCATGTAACAACATTCATTTGAGTTTTTTCCTCCTGTTTAAACCCTAATAAAAAAGGGGAGGAAAAGCCTTAGGGGTTGTTTTTTAAGCTAATTTTCCTGTTGCTGGATTTTATTTTCTCCGGTGGCGTCTGTCGTTCGCTGCGGTGGGTTCTCTTACAACAGAAATTGATTTTCTTTCGCTGTCTTTTCCAATCTTTCAGGAAAATCTTTCTTTCTCAAATTCGACCGTTTATTATTACTATTTCTTTGTGTCACCTCAGTTTTTTTTGACAAAAGAAGAGTATATAAATAAGTATAAATATATAAAAAATAAAAAGATTTCATCGCTTTTTATCGATTATATCGATTCATAAAGGTTATCCATTTAAATAATTCTATTTATTCTTCATTCAAAATCTTATATTCCACATTAAATATAAAAATACTATTTAAATATACTAATAATAT
>JAQIBA010000021.1:1444638-1496199 GCA_028293925.1 Brueelia nebulosa
CCCTTCGCCCCTCTCACCCCCCCTCGCCCCCTCTCGCCCCTCTCATCCCCTCGTGCTTTATCTAAATTTTCCGCGATGTCTTTCCTCGGCGCTGCTCGTTCGCGGGGGGAGCGAGGTCGCGCGGGGAGGGGGAGGGGGAGGGGCGGGAGACGCCATCATCCCCATTTCTCATCGAAAGCATCCCCTAATAAACCGAAAAAGGTTTTCTATTTAATGTCCACCCATTAATTAAAGCCAACTTAACCGTTGTCAGATTTAATAACTCAGGTAAAAAATCGTTATAAAAAAGTCAAGAGCGACCCTCGAGCAATTAACGCCTCACCCCTAAATTACATTCTGTTAGTTATGAAAACCATATCAACCCCTAAATCTAATTAAAATGGTCAAGGTCGCGGGGGGGGGGGGGAGGGCGCGGAGGGTGGCGAGGGAGGCGAGGGAGAGTATCGATTCATCCACCCCTTGGGGATGAAGGGCGAGGGCGTCGAACCAGTAGCCTACATCTCGGGCATGACACATTGCTGAGGGGTCAGCAGAAGGTTTCCTCCCTGGAAACTATTACGATCATGTAACAACATTCATTTGAGTTTTTTCCTCCTGTTTAACCCTAATAAAAAAGGGGAGGAAAAGCCTTAGGGGTTGTTTTTTAAGCTAATTTTCCTGTTGCTGGATTTTATTTTCTCCGGTGGCGTCTGTCGTTCGCTGCGGTGGGTTCTCTTACAACAGAAATTGATTTTCTTTCGCTGTCTTTTCCAATCCTTCAGGAAAATCTTTCTCTTCTTTCTCAAATTCGACCGTTTTTATTTTATATTATTATCACTCTTTCTTTGTGTCACCTTAGTTTTTTTGACAAAAGAAGAGTATATAAATAAGTATAAATATATAAAAATAAAAAGATTTCATCGCTTTTTATCGATTATATCGAATCATAAAGGTTATCCATATATATAATTTTATTTATTCTTCATGCAAAATCTTATATTCCACATTAAATATAAAAATACTATTTAAATATACTAATAATTTTAAGTACTGTTATAATATTGACTTTAAATGGCGTATACAAAATATTTGTAGGCGTTGCTCTTATATTTATAATGTATATAAAGAAATATATATTCTTTTATATTTGTTGCATATTTATAAATATAATTTTTACACATTATTTATGAGGTATTACATAATATGTTAACAAATTATAAATATTCTAATTAAAAATTTATGTACTTTCTTATATTTAGATATTGTAATTTAAATAAAATTTACATTATTACATTTCTTTACACGCATAATGTAATTTACATAAAACATTTATAATTTATGTTGATGGGGCCCACTTCTTTGTGGGGATTGGGCCCCGAGAATCGCGGAGGCCGCGTTCCCAAACGGGGATGAACGAGTCATGGCCACGTCGGTGTCGAAAGTCTTCGCACTCCGACTGAACCAGTAATTCGGTTCCTGACGAGATTTTAATTAGAATGGGTGCCTTGGGCTGCTGAATGTCGGTGAGGGGGAGGGGGAAGGGGAGGGGAAGGGGGAGGGGAACTAATTTGAGTGATTGTTGGCGGACGCGTTATTTGTTCAGACAAAGGAAATGACAGTCAGAACGAATGAGGTTCTGTCAGCGACAATCATCGCTTCACTCCCGACGACAAAACCGTGTTTTGTTTTAATGGCTCCTCCGTTTGTTTAAATTTTCTCCGGGTGTCCATTGTGTTTGTCGGTCGTTCCAGTCGTCCCTCTTCGATCCCTAATTTGGAGTTAACAGTTAATTAGAAAAATGAAAATGGGGATTTCGTCCTCGGGCGGAGGCCATTCAATCCCACCTGAATTGGATTCCTCGGGATCCCACATGTCTGTCGGGGAAGGCCGATGGGGGGCGAGGGAGGGCGAGGGAAGGCGAGGGAGGGCGAGGGAGGGCGAGGGAGGACACCCGAACAATCTCCACAAACTTTACATTTACGGATTCTCTGCGCTCGCAAAAGGTGAAAAGACGACCTTAAATCATTTGCGGGAGAAAAGTGCTACAAAAGGGCGCACAGAATATTACTCTTTGGCGATGTGTTCCTCCCCAGAAAGTGGACACTTCGACCTGGCGATGGACTGAGCGTCCCCGGAGTGCAGAAGGAACGTGAGGGGGCGGAAGGGGGCGGAAGGGGGCGGAAGGGGTGCAAAGGCACGTACGAAATCCGAAGAAGAAAAGTGTTAAGAAGAGGAATGCGATGGGAGGGGAGGGAACCGAACGCCACGTTCAGTTTTGATTGACAGCTGGGAAATACGTGACATCGCTTTCTCATTTTGTTTTTCCTTCGGACGAAGAAAGGAAAAGTCTTACCTGGAAAACGTTTTCTTTGTTTTGCTTTCCCATTAGGGGGAAAATGTCATCGGATTCCGATTCGGATTGTTCTCTTTGTTCTTTGTTCTCGTACCACTTCAGGTTTCTCAAAATAAGAGCTTTTATTGAAAGCCCAACACTTTTTAATTGGGGTCTCTTTTCCGTTCTCTCCACCGCCCTCTCTTTCCACAGCCTTCTGTCCTCCCATCAACAGATGGGACTGACTCCCAAGCGAAAGTTGTGAACCGCCACGCGCTCATCGTTGCGAGCTTTCACAAAGGCTCGAAAATCCAATTTGAGTGCGGAGAAAGGGGAGGTTAAGGGGGGGGGGGGGGAAGAGCTTTTCCGAAACTTTTCCCGGACGACTTGTCAAAACATGATTTTGAATGCGGGAAAAGTTTAGGGAATAAAAACAAAAGGATGCGAGTATCAATTTCCCCTTTGTTCTTCCCTCCCGGGAAAGCGGCCGGGGGCGGGGGGCGGTGGAATTTTCAAAATTTCAGATGGATCAGAACGTGCTCCACTCGCACTCTTATCTCCGGAAACGGAGGCTTTTCCGAGGCATTTAGTGACCTGCGGGGAGCGATAGGAGCAACAGAAGAAAAGAAAAGACTTAATAAATCTCTCTCTGAGAGTGACCGTCGGGGCTTAGTTTCCGAATGACGGGGAAAGGAAAGTTTCCCTTCTTTGTTCGACTTCCGGGGGAGGGAGGGGAGGGAGGGGAGGGAGGGAGGTTGCTGGGGTGGCCCCGCGGAAAGGGCCCAACGCTGTACCTGGGAGGGTGTTTGGCTTTGGAGGTGGCGGGGGAAGTTGTGTCGGGGGGAAGTTCGGAAGAAAGGGATTCCGGGAAGGGGAGGAAAAGTTTTGTTGGGGCGTTGGGGAATAAAAATAAATAAAGGAGAAATTAAGGGAGTTAATCAAGCTTGAGAGGAGAATTTATCAACTTTAGGTCAACTCAACTGTCTGGAAGTTAGGATAACTTGGCAAACTAACTTATTTGTTGTTTTGTCTCGTAATACAATGACAAGTTTGTTCAACTTTCTAAAGATTCTAAAGCTGGAATTTCTCATTTCGCTTCATTTTGACAAGCCCCGCCGGACGGATGGGCATGTTTCATGCTTTCCCAATTCCTTTTGCCTTTTTCCAACACTCCTCGCTTATCTTTTTGCTGAGAAACTATCCCGAGAGGAAGAAACTTCTCCCTGTCCCTTTTTTGCCTTTTCTTTTCGGAGGGAAACTGACAACCCTTGATGGACTCCCCCGCCCTCCCAAATACGAAACAATAATGGCTCCTCTGCTGAGGGGAGCAGAAGACGAAGCACATGTGTCAGCCGATCGACCTCTTCTGCCTCTCAGCCTCCGCACTTATTAACTCCCGTTAAGACACCTTTGTTTATGTATACCCGTGATTATGTACTTTACACTCACCGTTCCCTATCCGCCATTGAACAAACAACGCTTTTTTTCTAATTTCGAGAGTTATTTCATGACTTTGTCAATTTCCATTGTCGGAAACGCTTTTTACCTTTTACCTAACCCCAGCCTCTCTCTCTCTCTCTCTCTCTCTCTCTCTCTCTTTTTGTTAGAGGGGAAACGCAGGTACAGCTTTTGCCAATATCGGATTATTTGTTTTCAATCCCAGATGTAAAGTTTTAGTGAAGTTTTATTCCTCCGGAGAGAATTGACACTGGCGCCATATTTAAGGGACGAATGGAAAGTTTCGTTTCTTTTGTAAATTCTTTCTAAAAATACTGAGGAATTGAAAGCAGACATTTGTCGCTGTTTTCTCTTCTGCAGTCGGTGGTGTGTCTTCGTGTGGTCTCTTCATTCAAACAATCGCTTTGCTGTTGTTGGAAGTTAATATTTTATGTTGTAGTGTTTGGCCCAAACCTCCCCAGAAAGAAAAGGCGAAAACAACCACAACCACAAACACAAACGCAATTCCCTTTTACAACCAACCCCAACCCTTGACCAAAAGAGCGCATCTGAAGAAAAGAGAAAAAACGTCGCGCGTTAAGAAAGTGATGAATGACGTGCAACAGAAGGTGGCTCATGCAAATCGCTGCGCAATTTTCCACCCCAGTGATGAATGGGCCCCCGAGGAGTCACCCTCCGCCCGCCCCTCACCCCTCGACACTTTAATTAAATCTTGTAATTGTTTTAAACCTTTTTCTCATTCTTTATCTTTAAATAATGGCTTCCTATTTTCCCTTCTCCTTCCTTCTCCTCTTCCGGCTCCCCCCGAGGTCAAAAGGTCCTCCGCCCGCGCCCCATTCGGCCCCTCCCTGGGGTGGCCCCGGCCGAGGGAATTGTTGCTTAGTCGAGTGCAACTGCTGACAGGTTGCTAAATGACCAAACATATCGGGTGTCAACTAGAGAAATAGTTTCTTGTTTCCAGTGACATTGATAGGATGAACAACCCTTCCGCTTCAACCCCTTCACACGTATCTTCTCCCACGAATTCTTCTCTTTCAGCTTCATTTGTTATCTCTCTGATGCTTTTAAAAAGGCTTCGGTTTCACACCCACGTGGCCGTCGCGCTCTGCAGCCTCTCATACAGCTAAAGGTTTCTGTCTTTTCCAGTCATAGAGTATAAAAACAACTAATGAACTACAATTAACAACGCCACTGCTTTTTCCGTTCATTTATATTTTTGTTAAGTCGAGTCATAAATTAAATCCGCTTTCATTATTTAATTTGTTTTGTTGTCACCCTTTCTGTTTTTGTTAAAACATTGTATTTAATTAGTTTTTAAATGCACTGTATATACACCGTATTGCTATAGAGATCGCAAACGATAATGTTTTTGTTGGTTTTCTATTAATATTAAACACTCATAATATTTATTTAAAATTATTATAATTACGTTTATTACTTAATTTAGTAATAATATAAAATTAATATAAATAATGTTTACTGACGTGGGGTTGGGGTGACTCAGCAACAACGACTAGCAGAAGATATATCCATTATTATGTCATGTCGATGTATATACTTATAGTATACCTGCTGTATATTTGTCAAGAATGTGTTGTAGTGTTTCCTGAGTATTGTAAATACACAACAGTATAAATTGTTATAAGTGACCAACGCCGCGTCACACTATCACGACGTTAACAACAGAGAGATAAAAAAACTAAACAGATAAATAAAGGAAAGATGTCCGACAAAGCGGAAGTCACTTATGACTCGGGGCAATACATTTTCCAAAAGAGAAAAGAATAAACGAAATTATTTTTTCCGGAAATAAAAACGGAAAGTGTAAAATAAGCTCGTAGTATTTATGGCACGTATCTGTGAGTGGAGACAATGGGGCGAGGGTGCGTCGTTAAGGGATGGGGGTGGACACTCACCCTCGCCTCAGAGAAAAGTGAGCGCCTTTGGGAGTTATCCATCGAAGAGAGAATACGGAGACCTTTTCTCGCCTTTTCACTCCCGCCAACGGCCTTCAGTTAACTGCCCTTATCTGCATCGGAAGTTATATATGACTCCACCTAATATTCGTCCTCTGGGAGCCGATTTCCACGAAATATTCCACGACGCAACGCCAAATGACTCGGCAATTAATTAGTTATTTAAATGAAAGTAAACAACCGCCGCCATATTGTTTTCCTCTCAACTGATTTATGAACTTCGGACTCAAATCCGATTCTTTCCAAATGTTAGAAAAGAAAAACCTCTCCATGAAACGGACTAATTTAGCAGATTTCCCCACCGCAAGAAACAGCAACCCTCCCTCCCCTCCCCCCCACGTCATCAACCCCCGAACTGTCTTTTCTACGCCCCGACAATTAATCCTATAATTGAAGTTCTCCTGCTCGGGGCGAGACTTTCAGTCCCGGTGTATCACTTGGGATTTCCTTTCAGGAGAAGATGGCGAAGAGTCAAAGACAATGTTCGCCCCTTTCGCCCCCTTTCGCCCCCTTTCGCCCCCAGATTCTTTGATCGAACTAATTGAAACTGTCTCGTTGCGCCCCTCCGGGGGCGGAACGAGAGCACTCCCCCTTCAGGTGCTCTCTTTGAGCTCTCTCTGGTGTTGCCTTTATTAAAAGAGGATTCATTTCTTTTTTATTAATCAAAGAAAATATAAAAATGGTATCTTACTGTTCGGCCACCCTCGGGGTTATTAGCCAAATTAAAACTCTTTTCAACTTAAACGAAATTTATTTTTCAGCTCAAAGACTCAGCAACTAATTTCCTCTGAGTTCCGCTCCCCCTCCACCTTTGGGGCCACATTTCATCCCTTATTGTGTACCTGGGGGGAGGTGACCCCCTGCCTCCTGTGCCCCCCGCGATGTCAGACATTTTGGATGAAGAAGAGAGTCATAAGTATCTTCCGATTGATTGGGTTCACTGTATGTAAACGTTACGTGTATATTTTCAAAATATACAGCTGAGTATAAAAGGCCACGAAAAAAAATTGTGATCGATGACATAAATTATTGGGATATAAATATTATTCTGTTGTAATTTTTAGCGGTTTATAAACAATTATACGCGCAAAATTTGCAGTTTTAGAGGTTTTTATACAATTATAAATGCGGAATTTGCACTTGTTAAGATTATTATACAATTAAATATGCGGTATATGTACAATTAGAGGTTATTAAAACCTTTTTAAAAGGTTATTTTTATACTGTAAAAACCTTTACATATTTTTATACTTTTTTTTATATATTTTTATGCATATTTTCATTTTTATTTTATAAAACCTTTTTAAGATTATGTTTAAAAAAGAATATTGCAATATTTTATATGTAATATTGTGTATTTTATACTGTATTAATTAACAAAAAAACAAAAACAACAGATACAATTGCAAATGACGAATTTGCAATTGTAAAATTTAAAAGCAACTAAAACTGTATATTTGTATTGTACAGTAAACTGTATACAAAGAAACGAAGAATTGTATTTCTTAGAGTTTAAAGGTAATTAATATATTAATATAAGAATACAATTCGTTAGCCATATAGTTAAAAGAAAAACTATAACTATATTTTCAAGAGTTAACCTATGGGTCAGAGTGATGGCCTCCCCAAAAGGCTGAACAGCTGAACAAAATGAGAGGGAGAGGGGGTGAAAGGCGAAAGCTCATTAACAAATCCAGGGAGAAGATGAAAGAGGGTCGGTTGTTTTATGACAGAAAGTGCAATGAGACGGTTGCTTTATGTCTTTTTCAACCCCCTTGTCCAGGATAATTAAAGGGAGGTCGTAAAGCGACGTGTTACCCCCCGACGGGGTGGCGAGCGGAGGTCATTTGTTCTCAAGACGACCTCCACTAATGTTCCTCTGCCGCCTCTTGAGTTATCGCCTTCTCTCTATTTCGCCCCGCTTTCTTTATTTTCTTTCCTTTCCTCCCCTAATTGCTCATCGGGGGTTTGATTGCTCCGTGTCTTCCCATAAATCCCTCCGTTATTTACTCCGATGTCTCCGCCGACCTCCGCTCCCGACGACCGCTTAAGAATTCAATAAGTGTACAAATTAAATAACTCACTTTGACAGATTATTAATAATGATAATGAGCGGGCAGAATGGTAAATAAATGGTAAATAAATAAATAAAATAAATGAGTCGGGAGACGGAAAAAGCCGAAGACCGCATCGGCTTATAAATGAGGGCGAGAGCCTTTGATGGCTGATGGATGGCCGCACTCGCATCCCCGTGCACCCCTGTGACACATTACTCGCCCAGGTCATTATCGGCTCTCTCGAATTCCTTCCTCCCTCGCCCGAACCCTTAATTTACGTCAGACTAATGGCTTTCTAACGGAAATGGAAACGGTTACCAATTTCCTTCCGTTTCCCTTCGCCTAAATACAACTCTCCATTTCGCAATAAAACTCCCTTTCTTGACTTTCCTCCCCTTTCCTTCGTCCTTCGCTCAGCAGCCTCTGATCGCTGAGCGGCGTCGCGGGCAGGTGGCGTTGGGGCGGTCAGGGAGAGGAGACGGAAGAAAGGGGAGAAAGGGGTGGTTATCGCAGAAGACATAAAAAGTCAAATACTTGAGCTGCATTGGAATCCCTCCAAATAGTCCATTACATGATACTTCAAGTCCTCAATCATAAAATATTATTATTTGTTAAAAATGTCGTCCATTAATGAACAGACGCCAGACGTTTCTTCTTTTTCGAACGATAGCAGAGACGTTCGAACGCCCATTTGACAAAGGAAACTCATTCACTCATTCACCGGCTTTGCGATAACGGATTTCATTTGGGGGGGGTCACCCCGTTTGTTTTGGCGGTGAGGGGATGGGGTGGGGGATGCAAGCGCAGTGGAGGGGAGGGGGAGGGGAGCCGGGAAGTAATTAAAGAAAGAAAATATAATCCAACTATGTAGAGATAAAATAAATCAAGAGAGTGGATGCCCGGAAACTGGACACACGCAGGGCCAACTGACGCCATTCTCACGGTTTGTAATGAACGGAATGAAAAGGTTTCCTTTTTTCCTGTTGTTTTCAACCCCCAAAAAAGGAGTTTTTGCACGACAAAAACCCCTGGAAATAAACGATTTTTAATGACTGGGTTTCCTTGACATCTTTCTCCCGGAGGAGATTAAAGGCTTCTCGTGATAAAAGGAGAGGGATGAAGAGAAACTGTTTCCACCCTCTTTCGACAATTTCACATTTTTCCCATTTGGATTTCTGTGTTGGCCGACAGATTTACCCAAAAATGGTCAGAGTGGCCACAAGAGAAAGCACTGACCTTCTTCAGTGTTTTTTTGGTTAAAAAAGGAAAAAAAACGATGACGCCATATTGTAATCAGGAGTGAAATCTATTCCGATCAAAACCTGACGAGGAACTGTCCATCAAAGCGGTTAAATTACGCTTCAAATATGTCGTCCCCCTCAGAGAAGGGGTGAAAGGGAAGTTTTCCCTATGAGAATGTCGATATCCGTTGCGTGACCCCGACCTGAAACCTTCTTTCGAAAGAAGGGGACGAAAGGAGGGTTTTTCAACCCCAAATGGCCAATGTCCGCATGACGCCAGTAGATAAAAATACAAAGAGACAGAGTAGATAAAATGTAAATAAAATAGATAGAAAAGGTAAGTAAATAATTGGAATAATTACGAAAGAGAAGAAACAATTAACCGGAAGTGAAAGGCTAAGAAAAGCGGAAGGCAAAGGCCGAAGTTGAGTGGAAATCGCCGGGAGGGGTTGTCAGACTAATCGTTGGCAACCCTCCCCTTCCGTCAACCTCACCCTCGGTTGACAACTCCAACGACAGCCCCGGGGTAATTAAACAGGAGTTTGAGTTATGATTTCGCCCCACCCTCACTCACCCCCGACACAAATATTAGCTTTTCTTCTTAAACTTCCACATAATTATGCTCCGAGGGTGAGGGGGAAGGTTTCCACTTTCCCGTTAACAACTTTAAAAGAAAAGCATCCCGCGGAAGGGTTGAATTCCCCAAGAAAACATCCCTTCCGAGGGAGAGTGTACTTGTGTCGACGACTGTCATTTCCGGAAGAGGAATCGAGTGGCAATAACAATCGGTGATTTCCTCCCCCGTCTTAAGGGTTGCTCGGACACAGACGGTGCAGCACGTTTGAGTGAGTTTTTTTCCACCCCGAGTTGGGTTTTCTCTTCCGGGAATCGCAGTGTCACTCAGGGGTGGTTTATGGGAGATGTGAATTCACACCCCCCTCAGGAATTTCAAACACATGGAAACCTTCCCCGTTTATCCAGGTTGTTTCGGGGGATGAAAGCGCTCAAACGGCGTTCATCCCCGCGAAGACAGGGAAAGGGTTCGAAAGGGTGAATGTCAACATATGTTCGATTCTCAATGTCAAAACAATTTTCCTTTTTCTTCTCTTTCTGGAGATGAAAGGTGAGAGAGGGGGTTGAAGGGGGTTGAAGGGGGTTGAAGGGGGGGAGGCAGCAGATGGGCCGAAGACGGACGAAGGCCGAACGGATGAGCGAGGAAATAACGCAGAGCGACGTCGGAACGTGTGACAAAGGAGTTGTCATCTGCAGCGAACCATCTGTCCGTTCGACCGAACGGAAATCAAATCCGCTTTCTAAGTGATTTCTTCTGACTGGAGCCAAAAGCTTTTACACACACACACCCCGTTTATCGGAATTCTATTTCTGACTTGTTTTATTGCCCTGGTCCTTCTAATGGAATCTCGTCATCATTCTCGACCCAGTTTCGCTCTCCCCTCCCCTCCTCCCCTTCTCCCCCTCCCTCCCCCTCCCCTCTCACCGCGAAGGAAAACAACTTTCCGCTTTTCATTTCCGCCCGGAATATAAATAAGAAGGAATAAATTGAATGCATCTATTGTATATGCAAAGCGATATTTGCATGGGGTTGAGAGGGGTTGGAGGGGGTTAGGGGTGGTTGGGGGGGGCGGAGGGAGAAGCCGCAATTCAGGAAAACGTCTGAGGATACAAGGTTTTCATTTGTCTCGAGTTGTCCGAGAATTCTCCAAGGGGCAGTATTTCTTATGAGAGGATCTTGGAGAGGTCAAATAAGAAAGACGACTGCACGGGACAAATACTAATCATGTCGAAAAACTCCCTGGGGCCCACTATCTTTACACGTCCTCCGTGACCCCTCTTCTTTTATGTTTATGACAAAATATCCTTTTTTGCCCTTTTTTCTTCGCTATCGCCCGAAAAATGAGCCTCATTTTTCCCCGGAAATGTTTCTCTTTCGGACAAATCAAAATAAGCGGCAGCTGACCGCTGTCGCCCCTCGAAAAGGGGTGCAATGGCCTCTCTTTCCCACTTTTTAATTTGGGGAGAGTTTTACACTGTGCCCACTTTCAGCTTTTAGTGTTTTAATCCTCTGACGGTGTTAAAATAAAGTATCGTTCATTGACCGTAAGCTAAACACTAAATTAAAAAGATTCAGATTACTTATTTTGTCTTAAATATAATATTCAAATCTTTAAAAATTCTGTTTTATGGTTATCATATAAAAATATTAGAGTATATTGTCCTATTTATTTTATAAATTTACTATATTATATACGGGTATATTTGTTTATTTTTTAAGATATACTTAAAAGCCCGAAGAAATCAGTCACTTTATTTTACAAAAAATGAACTTATTATTATATTATAGATGCTTTATACATATTTTATATATAATTATATTATATACGGGTGCCACTTTGGAAAAAGATGTTCAAAATACTATAAAAATGGATGCTACAAAATATATATTTGTTTTATGTATTTTATGTACACCATTTTGGGTTATAATTATATCATCAAAGGTTGCGAAAATGGGAAAATTTTCCAGGTATGATTTTCCCTCAAACTGCTGTCGCTGCAGCGCTCACGCAACAGCGATCGCCTGAGAGGGACGACGCTCATGTCCAGAGACAGTTAATCAAAATATAATTGTGGCACGCGATGGATTGGGAGAGCGAAGACGCCACACACTGAGAGAGGAGTCTTCTGCTTCTGCGGAAGTTAGTTTTGACTCTAGCTAACAAAAGTTAAGGGAAAGTTGTGAGACGGGGAGTGAAGGGACAAATGGGGGAGAAAAATTAGCTGAAATTACTTATAAATATTGTTAAAAAGTTTCTGGGAAAGTTTTTTCCAAGAATCGGGTAGCGAAATTCGATGCGGGGGACCGAGAGGGGATGAAGGGGAGCAGGGGGATGCAAACACCCCCGAGGGAAGACGAATTCGGGCATAAATCTCGCCGGCCTAAGAATGCCCGCGCGACTCTCATACATTACCAACTTGATTCTCATCAATTAATTTATTTAGGACATTAATTCCATAGTGACAGAGTAATTAAACGAGGAAACGGAGGGGAGGGGGTTTGAATTCTCTATGATTCGGCCAAAGGATTCCTTTTAAAATATTGTCTCAACTTCGCACTTTTATTTATTTACTTCTCCCCGAGGATTTATTTACGGGCGAACTGCCCTCCCCTCCCTTCGACTAATTATTACCACCCCTCTGCGCCCCTCAGAACACAAGGGTGGACTCCACACATTGTTTGTGGAGGAATTAAAATTTTGACGAGTTTCACCCCCGACGAGCGGAAAGGGAGGAAAGCGAATCCGCACATAAACTCCGAATGGAACGACTCAGCCGGTGTTTATATGAGGTTGTATCGGTTCTTAAATGCGAGATTTATACTTTCATCTAATCGCGGGCGGCTAAGGCTCATTTGGGAGTTGGCTCAGATTAGTCATTTGATTCGAACTGGGACTCGAACATTCCCCGAAATGTGAGGGCCGAACGAACCCCAGACTGAGATTTTTCCACTTTCTTCCTCCCTTCACTGAGAGGGAGAGTGAGATCAATATAAACCACTATTCGCAGAGGAAACAGTGGCTTTTGGCACAACAGGAAAGACAATTGTGAGCTCCTTATAATTACAAATTAGTACGAATATTTGTGTATATAATATTATACAACGCCCGGGAATGTATATTTCACACTTGGGGGGCTTCGCCCTCGCCTGCGACTTCATATAAGATACAATAAAATACTTCCTGAAAAACTGAATGCACTTCCATAATCCCATTGTATTTAAATATAAATATAAACATTATATATAATTTATGAACAAACAATGCATGTATCCATGGAAAAAAAGCTCCTATTGGAACTCTGCTTCCCTTTGCTCTGCCATCTAATTCTGTTCTATTATAAAAAATATATGTATAAATCTCCTAATTCTTTTCCTTCTCTACTCTGTCTTCTATAGAACAAATAAAAATGGTTCTCTCTTTGGTCTGCAATCCCTAACCTTCCACTAAAATTAGACCTCCACCTCTTCTCAAAATGTACCTTTTTATATTTTATTTTTTATTCTAAACTCTAAAATCTAACACTAACTTTAGCTATCATATCTACAACAAATACTCTAAAAAAGTGAAAAACACCCTGAAAAAACTGCTAACCCTAAATCCATACTAACTAATTACTATCAAATCTAAAAATAATTAGATGAAAAATGTCTAATAATAATGTGCAACCTGGATGTATTATTAATAACCGATTAACCCTCAATCTTATACACAGCTGTGCATGTGAGAGTATAATGAAGACCTAAAATTGTTACGGTAACTCATAACAATTGGACACAAACGACAGAATCTATTCTCTGAGTTCTACTACATATACTTATGAGTGGCAAATACTTGAACCTCATAAAGTCTGACTTATCATTCACCGTGGCTGTGTTTATTTTGCTCGAATCATAACTAACTTCCGCCTTTTATCAGACGTCTACCAAACCCAATCAGAAGTTATTTCTGACTAAACCTGATGACCAGAGAGGTGAACGGATTGTCACAACGGAGAAGTAAAGAGTTGATTTAGAGTGAGGGAAAGTGTTGCCGACAATGACCTGAGTGCTGACAAAGAGCCCCCAATGACGCAAAAAAGCGGTAAACAGGATGAACCGGGTTTATTTGATAAAAACCATTCCAAGTGGACACTTCGTCTCACAATCCGTTCGCTCTGTAAGGCACCATGATGGTGCCGCAGCTGTAGGCGTTGGCGCAGCCCCCGCACTCCTCCGAGTTGGGGGGCTTGAGCATGAGGACGGCGGGCGGGGGGCCGGCGGGTGGGGGGGCCTTGTGGGGGGGCTCCTTCGGCGGGGCGGCCTCGGGGGGCGCCGCCTCGGGGCACACCGAGGGCTCGCTGATGGCGGTCGACAGGGCCAGGGCCTCCCTGCGCGTGAGGGACAGGAAGTCCTCCGACTTCTGCAGGAGCTGCACGAAGTGCTCCTCCGACTGGCTGATGGCCTTGTCGTACTCCCTCCGGAACTCCGACTTCTTCCTGATGTTGGCGTTGAGGATGCTGAGCCTGACCTGCAGCTTGTTCACCTCCCCCGAGAGCTTCGCCTTCTCCAGCTCGTCGTTGGTGATTTCGCTTTGCAGTTCGTTGCGCTTGCACTTGAGGTGCTCCACCACGTTTTTGATGGCCGCGTGGTAATCCTGGGACGTCTGCTCTGCCTTACTCATTGTGCCTGATTTAGCCTCTTCGAACGGTCGAATTCATAAATAGTGGAAAAACTTAAATTGTCATTGAAATGGGCCGTAAACATGTTTTGAACTGCGTTTGAAAGGAGACGGTTTGAAAGGAGACAACAAACGAACGGAAGGAATGGCGGCGTTTCCGGTACAGTGGCCGCCCTGTTGTCGAAGAACAACAGCGGCTGCCGTCGCCATTCCTATTAAGACTCAAAGGGTTAATGCTCATGGGCACTTCTGGTTCCGTTCTCACCAGAGAGAAGCGAGTTTTTTCTTTTTTTTTTAAGCTCATTGATTTTACATTTATTTATCTTGATACGCATTTCGGAATCTCTTTTGAAATGAAGCCAATCGCTTAATTGTAAGAATGACGAAAATCGACGGCTGACTCAGCGAAGGAGTCTGTTGGCCCCGCGGCTTCGGAGTCAGCAACAGCAGACTGTCCTTCATCCTCTGCGATTATGCTCACGGGGGATGGATGGAATTGAGCCGTTTGGGGAAAACCAAACTGTCTCTCCTCCCCTTCCCGGAAAAGCCCACAGGAGAATCCTCATTAAGTTCGCGACCTAATCAATCTTTTGAGTCGCCGAAGTGTTCGGTGAGGGGAGGCGTCCGCCCCTCGGCGCCCCCATTGACAGCACGTGATGGAGTCGTTTAATTTACTCCTAAGTGTGCGTGGGGGGAAGCGGAAGTGCTTCCCCTCCCGAAGGGGATGAAGGAATTATGGGAGTGGGGGTGCGTGTGACATTATGGTTAATATCACGTGTTTCTAATGACGTTTAAATGTTTGAAAACGTCCAAATGGCTGCCGATATTGTGATTCTGGTTTAGAGATCTTACGTGAGAGGAATCGATACTGACTTAAGTTCTTCTGCTGTTGCTTTGGAAAGGTTTCGGTTGGGACAATGGCTCAAAGTCAAACATTTCGCTTAATAATTCTGCCTCAATTTTAAAATATTGCGTTTCATTTTATCTCTTTTGGGGTTTCTTTAAGATTTTCCTGTTACAAATTTTTTGTGTGGAAAACTTTTCAGTGATATGAATTTTTGAAGAGTTGTGTTATATTATACAATTTTTTCGCCTCCGAATTGTTCAAAAATTAAGCAGTGAGCTTTTCAAAATCTGTCAGTTTTTTGAGCACAACAAATTCTCATCTTATTTTTGATCTGATTAATCTAAAACAGTGATGCCCAACGTACGGCCCTTGGGCCATATCCGGCCCGTGAAGGTGTTGCAAGTGGCCCGCACTTTTATTCCTATATTCACATGCGTTGTGTACATCAAAACTCAACTTTGGCCCCCACATTATCAAAGGGTTGGGCATCACTGCAATAAAATATTCGTATAGAGACTCCATTTTAAAGGTAAAATCCATTAGATTTGAAAACTGTTCTATTTATAGAATATCTTGTTCTAAAACACCCGAAAAGGCCAAAAATTACTGTTCAAAAGGGGATTAAATAAATAAATAATTAAGTTATCAATAACTAACATTAATAAAACGCAAAATACTCACTGTATTCACTCTCTGTATTTTTGGCAGTTGTCAGCAGTTTGGCCAAATCGCTGAAATGTTGGGGTTCCTCAAGTGCTCAAGTGCAGTATTTTTGGGAATAGGGGAAACATGTCGCAGAGTGTTCGATTGGGTTTCCCCACGGGTTTCCCCTTCAAAGGAAAATCAATTAAGAAGTTGATGAAAAGAAAGAAGCAAAAGCTGCAGGAAATCCCAAATGTAGGTGAACTTTTCGGGGGAAACTAATTTCGAGAATTGAGGAGCCCCAAACAAAACCAAGTTTGAAAGCACTTTTGCCTTGACTACTTTATGAAAGCTCTTTTCTCTGTCCGAACGTGACTCACATTCATACGACGATAATGAAATACAGTTTCCCTCCCTCCCTCCGCCCCACGCGGGGCGCAGGGGCAGCGCGGGGGCCCACCCAGGAGCGCTTTCCCGGGGCCACTTCGCCGCGAAGGGACCGTTCATTCATCGAACGCGCGTACACGTATAAATATATAAATATGAAAGGGAATGTGCGTGTTGAATGAACTTTGACAAATGAGTAAATTAGTTGGAAGCCGAGTTGATATTTTAAGTAAAGTCTCAGCGTGATGTGACATTGACAGACCTGACAAGAAGTTGACGTTCGCCGACCGCCCGCATCGCCACCAAATGACACAGACTTTGGCACCAATCGCCCCTCGGATCGGGTTACGCCCCCGGACACAGCCCACCCCTCTCGAGCGAGGAATTCCCCTTCAACCCCCGCACCTGAATAAATGCTCAGAGCCGAGGAGGGCAACATTCCGCTGCTAAACAATCCAATTTTCTCTTAATAAATAAAATAAAAATAATTACTTAACCATTCATGTAATCTCCTCAAAGAGATCAACTCGCATAAAAAATTCCTTTTGGAGGAAAAAGGATTCGCCGAGGGGAAATCTTAAAGAAAATTTCAAAAGGCAGGGAAGGGGCGCTTTCATCCCTTCATCTCGTTTGACTCTTCTCCGTTGTCAATCGCGAGCTGCCCTCGGCAAGTTTAAAAGCCGCAGCGACCTTGAGGGGCGAGGGCGAGGGCTGAATCGCCGGGGGAGCCTTTTAACCGAAATTAAACCGAGTTCAATTGATCATGAAAGGCGATCCGGGCGTTGGAGGACAGTCCGGACTTTCTCGAGGGGATGAAAGGGGTCGAGGGCGGTCGGGGGGCGGTCGGGAGGCGGCCGGGGATTTCAAATTTAGAACGGGGTTGGGATCCTCCAAGTTCTGTTTGTTCTTTTTTACAATATTGTGTTATCTTAGGGGCGAAACCGCCCCAACCCTTTCTCTCCTCGTCTTTTCTGACACGGTTTGACAATGCTCGGCTGTTGGCATTAAGGCTGAGCGTTGTGAGGAGAGAAGGGAGGAAAGGTGAGGGGTTGTGAGGAGGGGTGGAGAGAGACGGGGGCGGAAGCGGCCGGGAAAAGTAAAGAACTTTGTTTTATCACGTAGAAAGCTCAGCTGTTGAGACTTCCAAACAAGGAAAGATCAGTAATTAAGTTCCATTCGGTCTCCTCGTGAGACTTTTCTTCTGCTTTTCCCACTAAACCAATAAGTGTAGTGGAGGGGAACGACAGGGGAAGAGGGCGGTGGAAGAAAATCTGCTTTCTGCTTTGCTTTCTAAGCATTTTCCACTCATTTTTTATGCTTCTTCTTATGGGCGATTCCTTTCTTCAACTTTATCTTGTTTTGTTTTTTCTTTTGCACTTCTCTTCCTCTGTCAGGTCAGCTTTCTGCTAATCTTTTTTGAACTTCCCATTGGATTCTTTGAATTTTATTCGATGTCATCTCTTCCCCCTCCTCTCACCTCCCCTCACCTCCCCTTTGTGCATGTCGCCGCCAAAAACCCCCAAATTTATTACTTTCTCTCTCTCAAACCTATTGAATTTCAAAAGCAAATGGATTTAACGACCGATTTTACATTTGGCTGTTGACAAATTTAATCTGCTCAAATTAGACATTTGATTTTAGAAATAATTTTTAACTCTAAAGCTGAAACTGAATAAAATGCCTCAATAGTATAATTATAAAATATGCCAAAAGTCCTTTGGAGAAAAAATCTACAAAAATGTATGAATACTTTTTTCTAAAAGCCACTGTTTTCGAGATATAACCATCGTAAGTTAGAATTGTTATAATGTGCACATATACATCACGTGTATACTTCTCCGAAGCTGTATTGTAAGCAAAAAACAATATGTCCGTCTGTGTTTTTTTTGTTTGGCTGCGGTGCTGACGGAAAGCAAAAGAAAAGTTCGCTCGCGCCGAAACTCTCCGACACTTAAAATATTCGAAAAGCAATTTCTTTTTCTGAGATTTCGAAAAAGCCCTCAGCATCCGCCATGACAACTGCTCATTGACTCCAAATTGATATACTTCAAAGGACGGAAACCCATTAGTTTCCCCCTCGTTTCCCCCCTCCCCTCCCCTCCCTCTTCTCCTCTCCCTCTTCTCTCCCCATCCCCTCTCCCCTTTCGCTTCTTTCATTTACAAAAGAGCACCAATTTTCGAAATTTAAATAAAAACACGGCCGGCATTTTTTGAAATTTTTTAAAAGTCGCTTTAATTTGGAGAATGGAAGGGACTCTCAGCCTCAGCACTGCTGACGGCTGTTGAAGGCGGCTCAGCTTGAGAAGAATGAGAGGAACTGGAACTGGGGAAGGCGGGAGTGCAAAAGAGGAGAACGTGACTGCCACGAAGAACAAAGGTTACGACGTTCCACGAGACTAATGACACGGGGCGATGTCACGCTTCCGAAAATTACCCGAAAAAAGAGGGAAAGAGAAAAAAACAAACAAAATTAAAGGGAAATGGAGGATGGTGAATAAATAAATAAATAAGTAGAGTTAATCGAACATGAGCGACTCGATCCGATTATTTCCAACAACACAACCGCAATCATCGGATTTTCATCGGCAAATTAAAATTGCACCGGAGAGAGACAAAAGCGAAAAAAGGTGAAGACATTCTAATGTCACGTCTCGGAATAATGACAAGTTAACTATTCTAATGACACGTTATTCCTCTTGTTATCCTCTGCTTTATTTGTACAGCGTGATCTCTCGCTTCCCTTCGCGCCCCCTTAATCCGCTCTTCCCTCCCATAAATCGTTATTTCACCGCATTCCTTCGCGAGAGCCTTCGACCCCTCTGTCTTCCACCACTTCTGTCCGAGTGGTCGATCCACCCTCTCTTTCCCTCTCTCTCCCTGACCTACGGCCGCGAAGAGAGCAATTCCGACCGAAGTTAATCGAAAAGGAGTAAAATGGCGTTTCCAAAACGGCGTAAAATGGCAATCATCCTTTCGCTTTTATGACTTATTTCGCAGGTGAATTATTTTGTCCCGAAAGGGGAAAGAGGAAATTGAAAATAAATAAAAACGCCACCCATCGAAATGGAAAATTTCAAAATGGCAACCGCAAATTGGTCTCAACCTGACCCGGACCGAAATAGAACTCGTTGGGGGCGAGGGGCGAGGGGTGGGGGGCGGGGGCGGGGGGTCAAGGCGAAATTCATGGCGCAATGTCCCGCCGTCGTGGCAGGAGACAGTCCTGTCATCTCTGCCGCTCTGTCAACAGTTTCGCATTTGTCTGACAGGAAACTGACAAGGAAACGACCTTTTGTCAAGAGGAATTTATTTTGGGTGAGAGACGACATTTTGGGGACGGGGTGGGGCGAGGGGGAGGGGGGGGAGGAGTGAATATTCGTAGACGCTGTTACGCTGTTATTATTTTTATAAAAAAGAGAAAAAGATCGTGAGCACGATGGCGGGTTACCTGGTTGTAGCCTGGAGTGAAACCGTGTCATAATGGAGGCTCATAACGAAGTGTTAACAAATATTTCCGTTCCTGAGATTAATTGAAAATTGATTTCTCTTTTGCTTTCCCCATCTTCTCCTTTCCTCTTCTCGAAGATGTCTTTGCGCACTCTAATAAAGCGAAGGGAACAGAAGGAAAATGCGGGAAAAGACAAACGAGTTTCCTCCCCTGAAAGGAAAATAATCCGGAGCTTAGTGGGAAGCCAAAACCAACAGCAACAGCCGAAGCAAATCCGGAGAATTTTTTAAGGGTTGAACGAGGCAGATTTTCACCCTCTCGGGGGTGAATAAAAACATTACACCATTTTTTAAGCCCCAACGTTTCTAAATTAAAATCATAATCGAATCATTAAGTCGAGTCATTCGTAATTTCTTTTTCCGGCTGTTGTTTGTGCACAACCGTTAAGGGTTGCCATGACGACCATTGTTTCCATTCACTGTATGGACGAGGTTTTCTATGTATATTTCTATATACAGTTGTGTTTGTGATGAAGGACCTAAGAGATAAATAACTCTGAAAGGTAATATAATTGAAGCAATGAAATAAAGTTGAATACATCGCATCAAAACTAATTAAATATACAAAAAAACAGAATGAAAACCTGAAGAAGATCGTCAAAAAAGATAATTGAAATCTTATATATAGTATTTATTATATTGTAACTTATAAAATTTATTTATTTATTAGAGTTTTTATTGAGCTATGGATTAAAATCTGATACAGTAACACAGAGAGTATACAGTTTTTGAATAACACGGAAGTTACTTTTGACTCGACGTAAAAGGCCTTTTGGGGGCACTCAGTGCAACATCCAACTACAAAGAACCGCAGGAGGAGCCACCAATAGCTCAGACGAACACCTTTGCTGTGCTAATTAAGGATATTCATAATTAGTCTCCGAGGTCGGGAGGGTAAGAAGACCGAGTTGTTGGTAAGCTCAACAGAGGAGCTTTTCCTTCCAACGGGAGCAAACGAATGACTCAGGTCAAAAATTAAACGTAATTAGTAATTAATTAGTTAATTATTTTAGTAAATGGTGTGATGTGGGCGTGAGGGTTTTGTTTTGGCTGTTTGACGATGGCTGTCATTGAGAGTGGGGGAGGAAAAGATTGAAGTTTGAGGGGGTTGAAAGGTAACTCTCGGGGGATGATATTCACCTTGGATTTGGTCGAATCATAAATAATTTCCGTCAGAAGTTAACCAGATTATTTATATACTAATTTTAAATGAGTGTGAATAAATAAATAAAGGGAAAATGAATAAATAAAAGAAGTAACCCCTAAATGCCAAACTTGTAAGGAATGTCGGAAAAAGAAGAAAGAAAAGTTGAAAGATTAGGCAAAAGCGAACGGCGTTGACAGCTGACGCCCACTCGAACGGGAGGATTTATCTGCGGGCCGTTCGCCCGGAAAAGCGAAGTGCAGCCTTTTCCAGATAAACTCTGCGGGGAATGGGGAGAAAGGGAAAGTGTGAAAGAGCATCTTTTCTCCGGTTCGTCTTTGGCAAAGAAACTCTCCATGAAATGGTGAGAGAGAGACCATAAAGAGATTTTTTGCGGTCTCCTCAGATCACAAAAGATAAGCCTGGAAACCGTGAAATCCAATCTGAGTTTTTCTCTTTGGATAATTGAATACGAAATAAGCGTCCGACCATCTCGTAAATTTTATGCTCAATGTAATTAATAAGTTAATAGATTCGGCTACCGAATCCGCTGGGGGGACACCCCGGGCCCCGGCCAACGTCCAAAGACAATTGCCTGTAACGAATCCCCAAATTGGTTTCTGCTATTGATACAACAAATCATCCCGAGCGGGTAATCGCCTTTTACGGCGGAGAAATGTGTTCGGGGCCTTGAGATTCGACTGCCATTTAAAGGTTTAACTCGAACCAACCGACCTTTATTTAATTAAATAGTATTAATTGAATTAATTAAGCACGAAGACTGTCGATTAGCAGAAGTCGTATCCCACGATACTCTCCGCCCGTTTTGGTCCCGAAGAGAGAACATCTCGTCTGAACTTTGGAAAAGGAAAGGGAGTTAAAGGAGATAGAAGAGCGTTACCTCCCTCTGCCCTGACATCGGAATAGGAGATAAAAGAAGCGTCATCCCCTGATATGTCAAATGAACCCCAGGGCGAGCGGAGGTCGGCGACTTGTTTGAGGACAGAGCCACCCTTCACCCTCCCTCATCCCTCGGGATCATGTGTCAACCTCATTTCTGGTGGGCATCAATTCGCGGACTCCTTCGGTGGAGGGTGGAGAGCCCCCCGAGGGGTGAGTCCGCAGCGAGGGAGGGGAGCTCTGTCATCAGAGCAATGACTTGCAATTATGCTAATTGATTTTTCTATTATGGTCGTTGTTATGAATGCGGTTTCCATCCTTTTAAGCGACTTCCATTCGAGTCTCACTTTCAGTCGATGTCCAAGGTCGAAGATCCTAATCGAGCGGCCTTTCAGTGTCAATAATCGCGGATAATTAATGAATTAAGGTGATGCCACCCCTCCTTTGGAATGCGTTGCCTCCCCCCGACAGCGATTGTCGGAGTCAGCAAATGCAAATGTCGGTCCCCCACTGTTTCTTTGTGGCCAATGTTTTCTGCAATACAATGGCCATAATTACAATTTTATAGAAAATAAATCGTTCTAAACTCAGATTACGCTCAATTGCAAAAAACCGATTAAATATTAATAAATAACAGATTAAATCAAAATAATAAATAAAATATTTGTTGTTTATTTTTTCCATAATTTCAATGAGGAATTTTATAAACTGATTAATTATAGTTTATATATTTATAAACTCATAATAATGTAGAAAACAATTAAATATAGGTTATTTTATATTTGATATTTTTTTCCTCTCCCATTTATATTAAACATATATAATATGGAACAATGAGTATATAAATTTGAACAATAAATTAACATTAAGAAATATAAATAATTTTGTGTTATTAATTACAATAAATTAAATTATATGTTACAATTTATGTATAATTTTTAATGTCAATTAAAAACAAAATAAATTAAAAGTGGCATTGATGTTTAGCAAATGTATTTTATATTTTTGCAATTGGAGAATCATAACCCATTTTTTATCGAAGCAAATGACTTCTGCTCAAACGTTTATGATAATTATTTTATTTATCTGTATATATAATTCGTATGAGTACACACCCTAACTGAAGGCGAGCATGACTTCTGTGATGAGGCAAAGAAGTCAGCTGCTGCCTCAAAACATGGCCGATGGCTCTCCTTCTTGATTCAATCAATTTTCAATATCCATTGTCATTAAGAATTCTAATTTCACAACATCACGTTTTAGGTAACTTCTATCATTCGATGTTATCATCTCTCCCATTATACCCCGCCGAAAATTCTTTTGTGTCCGCCCTCGCTCCCTAATAACCGAAACCGGCCTCGACCTCCGGCACCTGCCGAGGACATCCCCCCATCTGCCCCCGATCTGCCCAGGGGCGACGCGAGGGGTGCGCACTCCCCCTCCCCCTCCCCCTCCGACCCTTGACCCCCGGCCACTGATTGGCTGACAGTGCGAAGGCCGAAGGGGTGTTCGTTGGTTATTTACAGCTGTGCGTGAATGTCTTGTATTTATTGCATCCGCGACGGCGCTGCAAAACCTGAAAAACCTTCGTTAACTAAAATAAATTTTCACAAAAAAAAATGAATTAAGGTATCTGACGAAAAGTAAAGAAAATTTAAGGTTCGCATTCGAACTCGACCACGAATTCGTGAAGTTTTTACTCTGACGTGATTAATAAATTTCCCGGGAACGTGGAAAATGAGGGAAAATGTTGGGACGCGGGCACACACACACACAAACACATACATACACGAACGGACGTCACGAAGTCTATTGACAGATGGTGAAGAGTTTAATGGATTGTGTACGTGGGGACCGGAAAAGAGATTAACCTTTGGGGCGAAAACGTTGTGCGCATTCGACCGCACAATCAAAATTAATTAATTAATTAACAATTAAAAGAAGAGGCACAGAAATTCTTGAGCAACACGAGAAGGCGGTTCCCTTTGCCTTTGCGAAAGCTCTGCAACTAAATCGCTTTCCAAAACAGTCCTTCCCCCCACACAAATTTAATTTACAAAATTATATTAACTGTTCGTTACACTCTTTCCTCATTTCGGTGTGTCCTTCTGTCCGCCCGAAAGACCCTTCGCTCAGTTCAACCCTTACGCTTTTCAACCCCTTAAACGACCCACTAACCTCTTTTTCCCTTTGTTTTACATACGTTTACATTCAGTGCTTATTTTTCCCTTTTGAATCTCTCTCGACTAATTTTTTCCCTCCCCACATTCGCTTCTTCACCCCTTCACTCACAGAAAATCGATTCTTGCGCGATCGAAACCTGTTCAGCGTTCCATAAAAGCGCCAAAAGTTTGACATTTCACATCGTCAGCAGCCGATAAATGGGAAGACGTCAGTGTGTCGGACGTGGCAGTGAATGAAACATAAACAAAAACATAAACAATGCCCAAATAAAAAAAATCAGGTATTTATCAGCTGACGTTACCCTTTGGGCCCACATTGCGCCCCCATAAGAAGTAGAAATGTGAGAGTTTCCACACGAAGGGTTCTCGGGGGTGAGAAACGGGGGTGGAGAGTGGAGGGGTTGCTGATAGGGAAATACACTCATACAAGAAAGTGCAATAATACTAAAGTAAAACTCACTTTGATTACTCTAAAAAAACATATAAAATAAAATATATATAACTATATTATACACATATATAGAAAATAGAATAGTTAATAGTATAACTAAAATATATATTATCTAAATAATAATTAATTAAAATATTATACTTTAATAATTTCTATTTAAAAATATATAAATAGAATAACTAAAATATGTATTTATAGTAAAACTCAGCTGACTATAATAAAATATAAAGCACAGTGAGAAATAGTAGAAGTAAATTCAGATAAATAATAGATAATAAAAGATAAGCTTATAATCAATATTTCATTTGATAATGACAGAGGAAAGCTGAAAAGGAAATTACAACAGAGTAAAGGTTACTTTAATAAAAGTATAAAAAAGTATAACAGCAAAAGAAAGCTCAGTCAATGGTGTAAATTGTAGAGGGAAACTTTCCTGTAAACCGGCTGCCAATCAAAGGCTCGCCGACTCTGTACCTGAAAATAATTTAAATTAAAATAATTATAAAATTCAAAGCTGATCCGAAGAGGTAACAACCATAAAATCCCGTTTATTACGGAATAGTGAATTCGGTTTGCCCGCTCTTCTCCTCATTGATTTGTTGCCAAATCCGAAATCATTTTTCACGGAGTAACGAGGCCGATACCTGAAAATAAATTAAATTCGATGTGGCTACTTTCTTCGACGCCATTAAGTATCCATCGCTTTCTACTCGAGGAGGAAAAACGAGACGGACACACGAGAACAGGTACAGGTCTTCTCGGATCGTCTCGCCCTCGAGGCTCCGGAAGGCTTTGGGGCGAACACCGGACATGTTTGGAATGAGGAGAGTGACAAAAAAGGAAAGAAGAGGTGACTGATGGACGGAGGACCGGTCTCGTAGAGAAGGACCTGTTTGAAAGACCTGAAATGTTGCTGAGATGCAATGAAGGCTCACACTGGCAAATGCTTTTGGAAGTATATCGAAGCACAAAAAGGCAAACAAAAGCGTAGAAAAGTATAAAATGCAATCACAAAAGCATACAAAAAAACAGTTTATATGCCCCCCCAAAGCGTCCCAATACAATCACAAATACAATTTCCACCCTCCACCCCCGTGGCTAAAAGGATTTCTCACATTCGCCCGCTAATCTCAATCGTTCCGACCAATAAATTTATATTGTTGTAATTGGTTGTTATTTTAAAATCATAGCAGAGTAATTAACGTCGACGCAGTCTTGGGAGGGAGGAAAGTGGCGTAATAAAACAGAAACCGACGGGTTATTAAATTAAAACAGAAGCGGTCGGGAGGGGTGAGGGGTGGAATGTCATTTTTAATTTCATTTTTCCTAATCCGCAGCATCCCGTCTGTGATTAAATCCCTTGATGAGAAGAAGGGACACTAATTCAGACATAAATTACTTTTCTTTTAAATTACAAACTTATTTTTTTCTTCTTCTTCTTCTGCTTCTCCTTCATCCCCCTCCCTTCCCACCCCAGGCAAAAAACTCAAGAAACAACATGCTTTCATTATACTTTTTTCTGTTAATCATTTTTTAAAATAACTTGCAGATGGTCTTAGCCTCGTTAGAGAATGAAAAATTTATCTTAAAAATAGCTTTAGGGGATAGCTTTAGGGGGGTGTCAAGAAAATGAGCGTCCCTTTAGGGGTTGAAGAGGCTTCCGAAGCGATCGAACCTGGCTGAGCCTGGCACTTTTTGGCCCGATCGGACCGTTACATTCGTTTCTTCATATGTTTATAAGCTAAACATGGCTTTATTTTGGTTTCCTCTTTGCTGTAGTCATTTTTCAACCCCTGTTGTACTCATTCTTATTCAGGAGCGGGAGAGTCAAACCTTTTTCTAAGAATAGATAAAAGGAAGGGAAGAGCAGCTAATGAAAGAAAGAGAAAGGAAAAGAAGATGGCAGGAATGACTTTCCTGGTGGCAAGGCCTCCTTATTTATTAATAACCGGGCAAAGATCATGCGAATAAAATTATTAATCTTCTCTTTAAAAAGCGACCACTTGAGGTTGTCTTTTGGCATTCCAGGCACAACCGTCGCTCAAATTAATGCTCGATTCATCCAGATAAAATGCCTGCTACCCTTCCAAAGTGAAAATGACATCTTTGATTGCGGCCGCCGGTCGCTTTTCAAATCCGAATGCTAATGAGTCGCTCCAACCCTCTCTCATCAACCCCCGCTTATCGCCCTCCGCCTTTCATACGAACTGCTGAATCATTTTACACTTTTTCTTCAGCCGCTACCCAAATTACTCCATTCTTATGATCGATCCTTCCCAGAGAGAACCTTTTCATATCGGTGTAAAATTCTTCTGCAAATTACTCTTCTCTCTCTCTCTCTCTCTTTCTCTCTCTCTCCTGCAACGGTGACCTTTTGTCTTAAGCTAAATACGTAACCTTTTTATAAACATTCAGACCTCAATTCAGGCAATTAATATTAACGAACATATTAATTTATTATTAATCAATTAAGACAAATAACATTTCTCTTATGCAAATAACACAATTCAGAATTTTATTTGCAATCAATAATTTAATGCTCAGACAAAAAACTCCGCATTTTTTTAATTTTTAAATAAAAAATTAAGTGATAAATTATATAAAAAATAAAAATAAATCTTTTCATTTTAATTTTATTTGCAATTAATTTTTCATAATTGAATAATTTATTGATCCGATGAAAACGAGAAAAAAACCTTAATCAGAAAATAAATATTTACATAATATGGACAAATAATTAAAGAAAAATATAAAAATTATAACTGAAAGTGTTAACCTAAACAAGCAAATAAATATGTTCTATTATAATATTAATTTTCTTTTTTTGAGTATATAAGCAGACACATAATTTTCATATAATTGGGTAAAAAACTAAGAGACCAAATAAAGGAAACCAAATTCAAAAAAAAGGTACAAAATGGACCACAGAGAGAAAAGAAGGAAAAATCGGGCAAAAAAGGCACAGAAGATAAAAAAAAGCTGTTGTTGAAATAGTCCTCATTCAAGAATATGCCAATACGAAAAAGTATAAGTATACTAATTATAAACAATAACATAAACATCAAAACCAACAGCAGCAATACATTATATTATAAACTATAAGCAATTAATTGTTATATAAATAAAGAATATCAAATAACAGAAACAGTAAATGACTTTAGACTTTCAGATTTTTCATTTTTGCATTTCCAATGTATAAGCTTTCGTGCAAAAGCTCTCAAACGCCCACCCTCAGTCTCCGAAAGAGCCAAAGGGTGCAGAGAGCACCAAAAAAGGGTCAGCGACGACGGATTAATCATTAGAATAATTAAACCAGCAAAGGATCATTTGTTCTTATTTACACACAATGAGAGAAGAATCGCCCTTTGACAGCTTTCCATGCAAACATACCAATAATAATAATGTTATCACGATTCCTTCGGAAAAATCTCGTTAGCGCAAATTCGCCGTCCCTGAAAAATGGCTGCCCCGAGGCCCCCGATAATAATTGATTAGCCCAGCGATTGATCGTTTAATTTTAATAATGGGGGGCAGGGGGCCGTCAGGCCTTTGTTTCTGTGCCTGACCGCTATGAGGGAACAGACCACAGATCACCAAATGCATCGGATATATCCGGGGATTTTTTGTTTGCGGTAATTGAGTACTTTCCTGTATTTTTTGCGGTGTCTTCTTCGAAAAAACGAGTTTTTTTTTATTTGTGGTGTCTTTTTACTGAAGAAGTTTGAAGGACAGATCGGGGATTCGTTCAAAAGATTAATCGTTCAAAATTACCGTTGGCTTCTGTCCAGAGTTGGAGTTGTAACTTTGGGGGGCGAAATACGAGGAATTAAACGGGAATCAATACAAAAGGGAATGACAAATAACAAAAGATAATACAAAATAATACAAAATACAGTAAAGTATTTGTATACCTTTACTGAATGTGTTTTTTCTGTTTGCAGACCATCCGATCGATGATACCGAAACGGAGGAGCGCCATTGACCGAAAAATGCAAGAAAATAGAAACTGAAGATGGATTCTTTCGTTGAGATTCCATCGCTGAATTTGGAGGGGACCGATTCATTGTCGAATGAAAACTTTGCGGCGGTCGCGAGTGCGTCCTCGGGAACAAAGGACGAAAAGAATTTAATTCGAGACGGGGATATCGATTACAAAAGTCAAATGAAACGTCACACTGAGAGAGAAAATGAAATCCCGATTGGCGATCAGGTACGGGGGGAGGCAGGGAGCATTGCTCACCTGAGGGAACGGAAGAGGCATCTCGCGGACGAAATCGGAACTCACGCCCACGCGTCTTCTGCTATTGAGATCCAAAGGTGAGCTTTCTTTTCTGTCGCTCGCATATGCTAAATATAAGCGATAACTTTTTAACGGTTTTCCTTCGTTTTGCTCTTTTTCTCTGTCGTTCGATTACTTTTCTTTTTCTTTCTCTTAAATATTTCGCACTTTTCCGATATTCTCGGAATTTTTAAACCTTTCACTGTTGAATTTATACATATTTCTCAAAAGGAGGTTTCTGCTTTTATGGGATTGCCTTTTGACTTCAGTCCTCTGATATATTTGTAGACCGTTCTCTTACTGAGCTTTTCAGTAATTAAACTTTTCTATTTTCATTTTGAGAATCTTTTTGCGATTTGGTTGAGTCCTAAGTAACTTCCGTTTCTATTTAGTGGATTATTGGATATTCAGGCTTACTGTTTGTAACTGTTTTGACTTTCTGGCTCGCTCCAGAAACGGAAGACAATACAAAGTGCGACAAAATATTCGGGATAGTATATCATCTCTAAAAGCATAATTATAAAATTGTATCAGTGGTCAAAAATTTTGATTCGATTCAGTATTTATACTCTTAGATGCTGCGTCCTTTAATATAAATTCAGTATAACATAATACTTAATATAATACTGTTATACAAAATTATTTAAGATATAATAAAATACCCGAAAATAATGTGAAAAATATGGAACCCTAATAATTAAAAAATAAATATAATACAATCAATCTAAAAAAAACTATTATAATCTATTATATATAATAGATTGGAAATAATAATAATATATTTTATTAATTACAGAGGCTGTAAGCCCAATCACAACACTGTTGTATTTTAAATAATATATGCCATTGAGAAGGAGATAAAAAAACAAAAATATTAATTAATAAAAACAAACAAATTTTAATTATTATTATTTTGACGAAGTGTAAAAATGACTGAGTTTTTTTCTTAAGAATAATTAACTGAAATGTTAAAAAGAATCACTGCAATTTTTTTTGTTTTGGTTTTTGGCCGCACAAAGAGTTAGACATAGAGAAAAGAGAAACCCATAGAAGAGAGATTCTGCGTCGGAAGTTAGTTATGATTTGGGTAAAAGTAGCGCAGTTGGTTCGCGGGCCGGAACGTAAGTTGGAGGTCCGCGGGCCAATTACGGGACGGCGCGGCGGTAATTTAAATGATTTAAACGAGTGGATCGCTGCGTGACGTTCCCAGTGGAAATTCTTCTGATGCGGAAATTAAGAATTCATTCAGGTACCGGTAACCATTATGTTGAATCCATTATGGAACACAAGTTATGCTTCAGGTACATCTCTCAATGCGTTCCTTTTCAATATGACCGACCGCAAATATCAAAAAATCAATTTTTTTTCTCTTTTTTTATAAAACTTTTCAATGAAAAGAATTCGACTTAATTAAGTTTGATTTCCCTCAAGGTCATTGTTCGACCCTTTCGCCAAAGTCCAAAGAGTGAAAAGTTGAAAATCCCAAAGTGAGATAAGCATTTCGGGAAACGGAGATAACTCCGCTTCATTAACCCAATTTCCTTTTGCATTAATTGTTTCATTTCCCTCTGATGGTGACTAAGCGATGGCACTTCTGACACTCACAAGTGACCACCGTCCTTTTGTGGATAACCCATGGGTCTCTCTATTGGAATCGAATGACGGAGAGCGTTTCGCATTACACTCTGCGCCGACGTCTCTTTTTCTGGGCCGTAAAATAAAATAAATGCCTGAAAACGGGGTTTCTCAGTGAAATATTAAGGTTGGCATTACGAGTGGAAATTACTCGCGGAATTATGACAAGGATAAAGTGTTTTAAATTACACTGTTAGGAGGAAAAATATTTCCCTTTAAATTGTAATTTTAATACGCGTTCCTAATAATATTAACAACAAATTATTATTAATAACGCCGATAAAACGCGGCGTTCACCCACTTTTTATCGTAACTCAAGTAAAAATAGCCGCAATTGAAGTCTATTTGGGTTTCTGTGCGATGAGTTCGGTACCGATTGCACATAACACTCAAATTATTGAGTTCGGTTCGATTCTTTTCCTTTTCTACTCAGATGCACACTAACAATAACGAGATATGATAACACTAACAGAGGGTTTTCTCTGTTAGGCAGAGTCAGAAGTAACTTCCGCTTGTCTTCCCTCTCCTCCTTCTTTTTGCCCAAGACTTTTTCATTCTTTTTCTATTTTCTTCTTTCCTTTCTAAGGTCCACTTGGCTCCTGTTTTTAGCTTTTCTTTAACTTTGAATTGGTGTTTGCAGATTTTCTTTTCGAGTTGTTTGTTTATTTATTATTTTATATTATTATATTATCATTATATGATCATTATCTTCTTCTTTCTTTAGTGGTAGACCAACTACGAACCGCGTTAGTGACAACATGTTGAAATATTTCTATTTGTGATGGCAGATTCATTAACAGACATTGATGGCAGACATTTCTGATTTTTACTACTTTATGGTTGTGAGCCCTTGAGGGGTAATTTCGGGAAGGAGGGGATGGTAACAGCGGAAGGGATAACTAAGGGAGGGAAAAGCGCAGGAAAAACGAGCTGGGGAAGTCACCCAAGGCGATTATATCAGGATATCTGTATAATATTATTATCATATTTATTTATCTTATTTATATAACTCGGGTTTAGTTTTTATCTATTCTCATGCGATATTGTGAGACCGAATTTCTGCTGCCTTTTCTTCCCATGCTTAAAACTTTTTTTTTTGACGGAAATAGCCTCCGCCTTAAGTGGAAACTCGGTATCCGACTAACAGGTATAAGTTTGTATAAAAAGAAAGAGAAAAAAAATAAAAATAAATAAGCAAATAAAAATCTATAAATATGTATAAAAAATAAATAAAAGGCCGTTCTCCCTCGCAGATGATTGGTCAGCACTGCGAGGTACCTAGACCACTGCTGAGAGGACGGAATGGCGTAGTGTTGCGCCTGGAAAGTCCTTCCAGTCCTTCACCTGCATTCACCTGCGAACACCTCGGTGAAGTACTGTCAGTGGACTCGCCACCCGCTACAGTACCTGACATGTTCATTCAGGTTCAATCAGGCGTTGTGCAACCGAACAAAATGTTCGCAAAAACCCCGCGACCCTAACGGAAAAGCGGGTTAAAGAAAAGTAAAGTAAAGTAAGTAAGTATAAATAAAAAAATGAACTATATCACCTGTTTTAAAAAAATAAGAAAATGTGTGTATAAAAAATAAATATAAATTTAAAAAAAACTAACTTAAATTCCAAGATTAAATATAAACAACGAAATCTCTGCAGCTGCATCGGAAGTTACTTATGAATTAGTAAAAAAATATACTCTTCTATTCGGAGTGGTTTCAAGAGTGATAAAGCTGAAAAAATGTAAACCGTTTATAATTAATAAAAAAGCCCCAAATGCAATTAAGAAATAAACATTGTGTCGGGAATTTTCATTTAAAATGAAATAAAATATGAAAAATAATTTTTTACGAAAGTCTTTTAATTAAACAAGGATTGATGGGTTTGTCCCTCCCATCGTTTTGTTGGAAACCAAAGCCAGATGCAGGTTCACTCGGTTGTGTTTTCAGGCACGTCAGCCCATTTGACGGAGCCTTCATTTCCCCGACCGCGAAAGAGACCGGTCAACTGACAAACTGACATTGAGTCCTTTATCACATCAGAAATGAACGACACCGGAGAATACGACCGATGAAAAAACATGCAATTACAACTGTATTGTACCGAAATGAAAAAAATTTTATTACAAGTAAAGGAGCCATTGTAAAATGGCCGAGAGCCCCGGGCTGCGATTCCCCGCCCCGCGTTCTTCCTACGATTCCCCCCTAATAATGTTAAATCATAGTTTATTCAATAGCTTATTATTGTCTGACTCAGATACCGGATTCTGATATTGTGTTCATTAGTCAAGCATTGTTTTACACCTTCATCGAGCCAATCTCGACGTGTTCTTCCCGGCAACGATGCCCGGTCCCCCTCATTTGACCCTTTCGCCCCCCCTTTCGCCCCCTTCCCCCCACCCCTCGCCCCCAACGACTCCCCACTCCCATCACCCGATCCGGTTTTCTTCTCCGAATTTTACACGGATCGTTAGGAAGTGAATGTCCCAAAGGCGATCGGGGCGAGGATGAGAGGTCAGCTTGTTGCGATGCTTTCACGAGATGTCATTGCTTTGGGGGTCGATGGGAGTTTCTGGAAATTTCCTTTGGGGAGACAAACCAGAAGAATGCAAAACCCATTACTAGGTTAGGGTTTCTTATCGTTTTATGCACCCAAAACCCTCTTTATTCTTCTTCTAAGTATATCTTTTTGTTATTATATTTATACAGTATAACTGCACATCCGTTCGTCCTTTCGCAACATCGGTTTAACTCCAAATTTTTCGAAATTCATCGTAAAAAAAACGGCCTTTCACTGGTCAACAAAAAACTACAAATAGAGGGCGCAGTTGAAATGAATTCATTTCCAGGATTGCCAACTTAGAGATTTTCCCGCCAAAATTCAATTCTATAAACCGAATCCTATTTAAAAATTTTTTTAACTCTAAAATACACAAGATGCAATTAATAATTAATTATTTACTTAATATTAATGATATTTTTGGGGGAATATTCCAATAAGTTTAGGGATTTCAGAATTTATGATTACTTTTTATTATTATTTTCTTTTTAGAGTGTATTTATGAATTTAACAGAAGACTTAATTTTTTTGGTTCTCATTCTGAGATGTTTTTCTTATTTTTATAATAATTTGTTTGCAGAGGAAGTTTTTTGTTTTAACAGTAGTTTTAATTTCTTATTAGTAATTAGTTTAGTTATTTCTTAGATAATTATGGTGAGGAGAGAAATTGTGCATTGTTTGGGGGCTGAGATGAGGAGAAGGAAGAGAACTATGTGGGTTCTTTAATGAGTACTCACCAGCTACTCAAGTGGTTTAATCATCGAGGCACATGTTCAATAATTTCTTTTATTCCTGCGTTCACTGTATTTGCCGTTATCTCTGCAACATAATATTTCATAATGAAATCAAGTCTTTATGACTAATGACCCCTTCCGAAGGTCTCTGGGATTTCATTTTTAATTACTCTTTCTTGGGATGTATAATTGATATTCATTAAGGGAATTAATTACTCCTGCATGGGCACAGAATAACATCCGCCCGTGTGTTTTGTTTTGCGGTTGAGGACTACTGCATGCCGAAAGGTGGAAACAAATGGAATAATAGGACAGGCAAAGACAAAGGAACAGCCAACGAGTGCGCGCATCACTGCACATGCCTCAAGACTAATCACATTTTTCAGCATTTTGCAATCTTCTCTAATGCGGCGAACAACACTCGTAGGCCGGACGCCATTACAATAACCCAAACCTAATCACGATGCTGCTCTCTTCAAGTAGGCAGGGACCCCCCTCGTCGGTGACTTCTTAACACTTTATCCTTGTCATAGTTAAAACTAATTTCCACACTCCAGACCACCCTCCGCACCTCATCCAGCGCGGGATGTCACTCCCCGTCAGCGAGGTATCTGTGTCGCCCCCGAATTTCGGTCATGGGAAAGGGCGGCCTGGCCAATCCTCTTCGGCCAGGATGACTCAGAGCTCAAGGTGATGGGCCGGACACTGTGTCATCTGAATCCCACGGGGGGCGAAGGTTCGTGTCACGACCTATGTCACGATTAAGTGTCCCGTTGAACCTCTCGAGGCGCTCTCTGAGTCATCAATGAATTTTCCAAGAGGGAATTGTCTTGTGGAATCCGAAAGAACGTGATGGAAGCGAGGACATCTCCATTCATGAAAAGGTGGCCGTAATCGGTGATTTCTGATTATCTGCGGTATCGTGAGGGGAACAGAAGCCCCGAGAGTTGATTGAATCACGTCGAGGGGGTCCGTGACACCGGGGGGAGGCCCCATAAGGCAAGCACGGTTCTCTCCCCCCCCCAACGGGATTATAGGTTTCTTCTCCGGGTAATTGCGAATAATTGCTCACAAAATATCACTACAACGTTTTTCGGGTGTGGGAAAATATTTTTTAATTGATTCCCTCTTTAAGATGTTTGTCCCTTTGCCTTTGAAACCCTTTACTCCCGAACAGAAGCTGCGTGATTTTTCTCCACCCTTTACAGGTGACCTTCGACCCTTTCCCGGTTTTTGTCTTTTGGATTCGGGAGTGGGGCGCTTCTTCGGACAACTCGTTTCACCCGAGTGATTACATTAACATAGGGAACTGTTAAGTGGGCAGAGACTGCAGGGGGTCAAAGGAGTCTTCGGACAAGCCGATTCATCAAATGGGTCCCTCGGGGGTGGCAGTCGTGCCGCCCACGCCTTCCCGGCCAAATCAAATTTAGTTTGGAGGGGATCTCCCGGGGGGCGGAGGGGGCGGAGGGGGCAGAAGGCAGAGGAATAAATAAAAAACAATGCGTCAGATTGTGTAGGCGTTGGGAAACAGGTGACCGGCATTCTTCTCTCGCCCTCTCCGATCAGATATCGAATGTTGCTTTTTCACCGGTAATAATACTCTTCGTTACCATCCGGATGTCATTAGAGAACTCCTATCAGCGGCGAACATCTACAATTCGTGAAATTGGATCACACGAGGGTGAACTTCTTTTCACTTCTGCATCGTTCGCTCGAGAGGATTTAAATTAAAATGATCAATTAGAAAGGCAACGTCACGAGCAACAACAGTTCTGCACGGTGGAGATGAAAAATTAACAGAAGGCTTTCTTTTCATTCCAACCGACCAACAATTGAAACGGTATTGTATCGGCCTTTTCGGGACCGCAAACTGGCGACAAAGTGGACTTTGGCTGCCCCATTGCTTCACACTCAGAGGGAAACTGCATCGAATGCGCACACGAAACCCGAGAAGATGTGAGTCTCTCAGTGTCTGATGGCGACCACAAATTCTCATGGCAAATCAATTGCGGATTCGGTTCAATAGCTGCGGAATTGCCTACGTGAAAAATGACCATTCGTGTAACCATAGCAGAACGTCAGATGCTTTCATTCAGCTGTCACCGAATTGCACTCCCTACAAGGACATCATTTGCATAATGAGTTGAGGTCCGGTTCTTGGATGTCCCCGTTGTTTTACAAATGGCGGTTGGAAGGGAGAGTTCATTTCCATCCGGGAAGGCAGAAACGTCTCGCCAAAGGCTTGGGCGGGTGGCCCTGTCACTTAACAATACAAAGGCCAAATCGTTCAAAAACATCATGAGAAAAGGGCAAAGACAGATAAAAAGAGCAAAGAAGAGAAGGAAAAAGGGAAAATAGGACAATCCATTCGTATTCTTGGGCATCGAACCCAAAATGAAGCCGATGTTTCGACAACGAAAACACAGAGGCGGTGTGCGCGGAGTACACCGTCCACTCATTAGCATTCTCATTTACCATAACTACTCAGGTCCGAGTAATTGAGGTGAAAACAAACGAGGGAATTAAAAAGTGTCGGCTGATGTTCAACCTGTTTTCGGAGCGCCCACCACACCAACGACTCGCCTCCCTCGGGGGCAAAGGGGTACGGTTTGTCCGCGTTACCTTCGACCTTCTTTTCTTACACCCTGCATTCTTCGTCCGCCTCTGGAGCATCAACTGACGACACAGAGACACACTTCGCTGCCTTCGCTTTCCTATTTCGGCCTTTTCTCGTGAGAGCAATTTCTGACCTCGTTTTGACTCCCCCCGAATTATGTACTTTCATACAATGACAACCGTCGATTGATAGAACAAAGTTGAAAGTTGAAGTATTAATGCAAACAAATGCCGCCATCTTTGATGTTCTCCAACGGTCAAACGACCACAGAGTGTAAACCTCCGAGTGGAGTCACTTGACATAAATAATCAGCTAACAAAACCTCTTACGATGAATTCAGAATACTTTTTAAAATACATAACTGCGTTTCTTTTAATTTAATAATTATTATAGTATACGGGGAAAGTATACGCGTTAAATAAAAAATTTTAGGTCAAATGGTTTTATTACTCTAAAGCGCATAAAAAGATGAAAAATAGTTTTTTTTAAATTGACTCTTCCTTTGATTATATTTTCATGGTTCGGTCGCATCTTCTCTGGTTCGCTTCCCCGATGGCACAACTACTTAAAAGAGGCAGTGCGAGAAGAAATCACCGGATGTACAGTACCGAGATGATTAAGAATCAATTTGGTTCTGGCATGCGAGGAAAAACAAGGCGGAAACGGAAGGAGCGTCTTTGTGAGCGGTGCATCCTCCTGCCCGCACAAAGGAACAAATCCCCGAGTGAGAGAGGCGAAAAAGTTGTCCGAGCGACCACACAGTGAAAGGCGGAAATAATTGGGAGTTATGGACAATACTGTTAAGCAGAAAATGGAGAAGAAGAACAAAAAACTGATTAAAATTCATGGAGAGAGTGAATTAAAAGTCGTGACAAGATAGGACATGTCCGTCAGTGGGACACAGCCGGGACCTGACAAGCCCCCCGCCGAGAAGACAGCCATGGCTAACAGAACAATTCACTCGGTGTCAGCAACATTGCACATTTCCCCCAAAATGACATGTGAATTCGGCCGGAGGATGTAATGCGGTGTCGTATGGTTCCAGGTCGCGGCCTCTCGGGAATCAGGTTCCGAAGGGGTTATGACCGCCATCTGGTTCTCTCCGGTTCTGCTTCTCCAAACAATGGCCAACACCGCCCGCCATTCGCGTCCGCCTTCGGCTCCATGACGGCCTCAGCGAACGGGGAGCGGGATTCCTGGCAAGGGGGGCGGGGGAGGAGCAGAAGATGCACACCATGAGAACTTTATTGTGCGCGTTCGAGTTGAGTTTGGCAAGAGTCGAGATGAAACGAATCTGAAAAGTGGAAAATCAGATTAAGTCGAAATAAGGTGATCGGTGGAACCTGAAAGAAGCGATAGCCGGGGATTATGTGAAATGTCATAGAGTGAAAAGGAATTCGTGCAGATGCAATCAGGGAAGGATCTTGCAGCTTACACCTCCATACATCAATCATCTCCAATGTTTAATTACCGCGGAGGCTAATTATCAGCGAGAGTCTGAGCCAATCCGCGATCAACGGGCAAACCGGTCATTTCACTCGGTTATCGGGCACTCGGACCGGCCGAAGCGGTCATTTTGACCTCTGGGCGACTTGACCATCAAGTACCGCCCTTGCCTTTTAGCCCTTTGTGACTTTTCATATTTGCATGCACTTTAGGTTTCGCTTTCTTTCCCAGATAATAAGCAAATGCATTTCTTCTTTCCTTATCAAAATGAGAACTCTTTGCTTGGAATGTTGAAAAACTTGGATGAAATTTTCTGCCGTGAAATTCGTAACCCTTAGGAAAGAGGAGGAAGAATAAAAAAACGGGGAAATAGAGGAAAGCGAAAAAAGGAAAAAACAAATCAATTAAAAATGAAAAAACAGAAAAATAGATAAAAAGGAGAAAAATAATCTCCAGTTTTTATTGGGGAGCAAATCATTGAGAAATTAGTGCAAAAAAGATAATAAAGAATCAAAAATGAAATCCGAATAAAATACAGTAAACTGAGAGTCATTTACTCTCCGCAGACTAAATAATTATTTGAGTGGATAATGAACCAATGGTCAGCAATTTCACCTCCAAAAGGATTAAAACTTCGTCTTATAGTTAATATGCGAGATCCTCTGTGAAGTGTCGAGTGTTTTCCTGCCGTTTTGGAGTGAACTTTATTGGTCATATCTGAGTGGGAACCGTTGAAGAGCAAATGCGAGTGCGTCTTCTGGTCTGTTATTGAGAAAGGCGAAGCATAAAGTTCGTCGGCCGCTCACCCTCTCATTTGGCCAGGTATTGTTGGCCGCGAACCTGTTAAAACCATAAAACGTTTCCTACGTTTCCACCATTCGGTGCCAAATTAGCCGAATGCATCGGAGCCGTACCCGTGACGAAATCTCCATTTCGCATACGAGGGCGCCTCTCCTTTGCGGAAAGGAACCTCACACGCTATTATTAAACGCATTGTTCGAGGTGTACCTGTACGTGTGACTATCATTTAACCAATTATGACGCAACAGCCGACGCACAACAACAAACTCCATTTCAATGCAAACATCACGGATTTATTCACTTTATAATTATTGTTATTAACATGGCGGCTCATGTTTATGTTGTAAAATGAAAGCCGAATTACCGGTGAAATTCTTTCCTATTTCCTCACAGAATCCCGGCCAATGGCGGCCGGTGTCACGAGTCGTGTCCCGTCTTGCAGGGGGCACCCATAGATAAACTCTAATCTGCTCGCGATTAATGTAGGAGTTTATCTCTGTGACGGATGTTTCTCATTTCATTGAGAAGAGATTAATTTGGCTTCGTGGCGAACAAGCGAAGGGCATTTGGGAGAGAGAGAGAGAGAGAGAGAGAGAGAGAGGGCTGAGGGCCGACTTGTGTTCTCACGGCTGTCGTGTGAGCATTCACCTTTGCAGAACTGATCACAAATGAGGCAAATCTAATATGATAATATTAGGGAAAGAGGGAAATCCAAAGAACAACCAACAGATCCTAACTGCATTTTTATCTCAATGCAAAAATTAACGAAACCCTCTATTTTGTATGTGTTCGACTTTTGTAAACTGACAACAAAACCAATAAGTCGCCTCAAAACACTATTTATTTACTGTAGGAATTAAAAATAATTGAAAATTAAAACAGAGGGTTAAAAAACGAAGTAAAAAACATTAAAAAAATTATAGTATAAATTATAGCAATTCTGTAATTGATTGGCAAATCACACCAATATTTTATCATATTATTACTTAATAATAATAACTTAATAATTGTGCAGAGATCGTTACTTTTAAATTTTGTCTTATACAGTGATGTATATACTGAAAGATCAAAAAGCCATACTGTAACAACTGCGAAAAAATGTATATTTCATATGAAAACTAAAATAAGTAAGAAAAGCCACCGATAAAAAGCGGAAGTTACTTTTGACTACAAAAAGCAGAAGTTACTTTTGACTACAAAAGGCGGAAGTTACTTCTGACTATAAAAAACGGAAGTCACCGGTGATTCAAAACTCGACGATATGTTATTTACTATTCAAACTAAGAAATAAGTAAATAACGTCGAAAGTTTCTAATTAAGACATCGACCTAATAACCATTCAAATAAACGAAAAGGTTTCGGAGTTGTTTATAACTATTTTTATCTAACTTTAATACACTATTTTTTATGCTGAATCCATTGCATTCCCATTCGTTTGATAGTAACCTCTTCATTCGGGCGCTGCCAAATGTTTCAACCCCAAACGAACTGTATATATTTGGAATTTTATCCAAACAGAGGGAAAACTACCTGACAGGCATAGGTGTTTCTTGTGATATTTCGAGCGCGGATAAAAAGCGGTTTTGCACTCATGTTATACCTGACTTTCATCAGTTGAGGCCGAGCACCCGATTTGATACTCGCCGATAACCATAATTACGTTTAACAAATGCATGTTGCAAATAAGAAGATGGAATTCGTGGGCAGACATCATTTCTGAACCGAATCTCTCGATTAGGCACCATTTTGTGCTTCTGATTAATGACGGACTGGGGGGGAGTTCATCCCCTCGGGGGGAGAGTTGCATCAATTAGCGGATGGCTTTGGCTTGCGATGAAAGGGGTGCGACTGCCCTGGCGAAGGAAGGCGAAGAAAAGGGGTGGGGCGAGGGGAAAGGAGGCGTTGGTGCCGGGGGGGGGTGCAGGTTTCGGAGGAGGACGTTCCCGCGGACAAGTGTATCAATTTAAAAGCTCTCAGTGTCCTTTGTATGTATTTTGATAAATATCGGATAATTATCTAATCGCATTTGCATTTTGGCGTCATTATAAATTTAGTGGATGCTGGAAGCGTTTCAAGGTGTCTGACTTTATCTGCGGCAGTAAATCTTCTCGCAGTGTGACATCCAACACTAAAAAATTACAAATTTTAGCCATTTCTTGGTTAAATAATTCGTGAGAAATATGGCGACACGGCTTTAATCAGGGACGATGATAAAAGTGCTCATTTTTTTGTCTTTTTTATCCCCCGAGAGAATTCTGGTTTGGAAAAGAAATGCACTTCCTCGGACATCTTTTACATGTCGACCGCATTGCCCGGACGACCGTTATCGTGATCGGCTAATAAACTTTCCGGCGAAAACTTTACTCTTCACATTTCTCAACCCTGTTAACATGGGAAAGACCGAAATTCCCTTCTGGCGAAAATGAGGGTCATTTTGACCCCCGTCGCGTTTTACAAGGACGACTGGAGGCTTCTTATTATTAAATATAATTAAAATTGTAGTAATTTGAGGAAGACAAATTTGGGGGGGAATATATGAAAAAAATGCTGTGCAAAATTCGAACTGTAATTTAGAAGGCAAATTGGCCCATTTTCGCCGTTGTACTGTTAAGCTGATAATAAAAAACTTGTATTGTTATTTATTATATACTTATTGTTTATTTATTTATTTAATTTTTATATACAGTAGGTAGGCTTCTCTGCCCCTGATCCTCAATTGTAATTTTATTTATTTTTTATTTTTTTGTAAATTTTATGTACTTTTAAAAATCTGAATTGTACTGAAAAAGTTTTTGCAAACCCCTAATACCTAAGGGTGAAATAGGGAAGAAATATGCTATATTATCTAATTTATGGAAAGATATCAAAATCACATCAAAGATTTTCCTCTCTTCTACTTCCTTGCACTCTCTCATCTTTTCTTAGCCTGAAAACGATAGGTGTACGTATAGTTGCAATTCGGTAGCGCAAAAGGCATCACTTGCAATCCTTTCCGGAGATGATGAATGAAAATATGGCACCTTCAACCCGAATTCTCCTCCTCTGTGAGATGGGGAAATTGAAATAAATTACCGTTCGAACATAATCGATGGAATCGATCGTGACCGCAGACCTGCACCGGTCGATTTCTTTTTGTTCTTTTGCCCGGAATTAGGTATGCATGGGTTGAGACGGTGGAACCTCTCCGGGTCGGACAATTAATCACGGCCCGCGCTTTGTGGTCGTCTTTGTGATGGACGAACACGAGGAAATGATATTCCCACCGAGTCTGCTCTCTTTTTTATGGGAGAGGCGCAACGGCCCGACAATTTACATAACAAATCAATATGAAAAATAATTTCCTACTAATAAATCAGTACTAACATCTTAATTTAGTCGAAATGTCGGATAAGTTTAATAATGCAAATCCGAATTAAATAAGCTGAGCCGCGTCCTTTAACAATGCAAATGTTTGAGCGCAAGGGCAGACAGTGACAGCGTGGACATTTCACATTTCAAACAGCATTAAATTACACTATTTTGACCAAATTTAGATGTTGCTTATGCGAGGAAACAAATTCTGGGCTCGAGGCTTTGGCTTCGGTTCACCTTAGTGATGCTTAAGCCCTTCCGGTCAACGCCTCAGGATGCAATGGATTAACAGATATATTTTCCTCTTATTATCACAGCCCCCCTCCCCCCCACAGTATCTGACGCAAAAACATGTTTCATGAAAACTGTACTGTAGACTGTATCCATCGCCAGAACATTGTACAGTGATGGCCAACCTTTGATAATATGGGAGCCAAAGCTGACTTTGCTGTACACAACGCATGCGAAAATTACACATATGGATTTTTAAAATTATTCTATTTGCCAAAAGGAAAGAAAGAATTTACGTATGTGAATATAGGAATAAAAGAGCGGGCCACATGCAACGCCTTCACGGGCCGTAGATTGGCCATCACTGCTTTAAGCCATAAGTCTTCTTTGGAGCTCACTGCAATATTCCTTCTCTCCATGTTCAGTATAACCTGACCTTTCCTCTCGAACAGCACATTCCATTAGCTTCCTTGAATGTCTTGAGTATTATCAAGAAAAGTTTAAACAAACAGATAAACAACAACAATTTTAAGCAAACCAAAACAAGAAACAAATTTTTAACGTTTGGCAGTTGTCTGGTTTTAGCCCACAAATGAAAGAAACAAACAACCCGTAGCGATTTAAACAGGTTTTTTGCAAATTTCTCGGCTTTTGCGTATCTTGTCAAAAGGAGACATGGCGCAGAAGAGTCTTTGAAACAATGACCGGAAAAAATTCGGAGGAAATCGGTTCAGGGGTTCTCCAGATCTTAGATAACGAAACGATACAACACACAGGTCCCCTAACACATTTATATACAATAAGATATGATTGGAAGTATAAAAACTGCGTGATTATATGTCCCCAAAAGGTGGAGAAACCTTTGGAGTTTGGGTGAACACAAACTAACACAGCGCGGATTTTCATTCATTCATTCATCCACTCATTAATTATACTCTCTTTCATTCTGCTTTTTATTCTCTGTGCAACTCCAGTTTCTTCAGCGAACCTGATTTTGCATCGACTTCATTTCCGCGTTTTAAAACCACCCCGAAACTCCCAAAAAAACTCTAAAACTTAATAACTACGGTCCTAACACTGAAAATATTGTCAGTGACAAAAAAAACAGGATTTAAAATAATAAGTAAGAAGGTTTTATCATAAATTTATCATCAAATTTATTATCAGAAATAATTTATCGGTTTTTATTATAAATATTATCGCATTTTATTATTAATTTATAATCGGGTAATAAAAATAAATGACAAGTAAAACCGCGAGACATTATTTATAACGAACCCAAAGGTGAAAAGAATAACTCTATCAGTGGACAAATACAATGTGGAAATTTCACTCGTAAAAAAGTATTTGTATTCATTTGTATTATAGCGAAAAAATGGGGGGTGAAAGAGTTTCAGAAGAATTATCTCTCCTTCCTCCCCTGCTCAAATTGTATATCCCCTCTTTGAAAAGATTCAAATGAAAAAATTAATTAATCTCCCTGAAAATGACCCGCAGGACAGTTAATGAAATATTTTCAGGTATGGAGTTTAACCGTCACTTATTTTTTCAATTACGAGACGATGTAATACTTCGGACGGGAACTCAAATTGAATTTTTAATGATCCGGGGGAACGTCCCTTTTCGGGCGGAAAGGAAGGAAGCCATCGGGGGGTGGGGGGGGTGAGATGGGCCCCCAGAGGGAAAATTAATTTGTTGTTTGTCGCTGTGTGGAAACAAAAAGGGCGGGAACAACGCGAACACCAAATTAAGGACAATCATTTGCGCAATGAACCAATCTCTGAGGCGATGGCTCATGAGGAAATCTCCTCCGCTGTTATTAATAGCAGAAGAAGCGTCTTTGACCCTTTGTTTTCAGACAATTAACAGAACAACCTTCGGGGCCACCCCGGGCATTAATCGTTTGTTTGTTTCTGTACTGCCCATCTTTCCTTTGGTGTTTAGGGGAAATGGAGCTTTTACGACAGCGCGGTGCTTTACCTGTTGACAGAGAGAGCGAAGACTCTTCGGTTGTATAATATTTTGGTAGCGGTTTCCCCACGAGGCTTTGATCGGCAGAAACCGAACAGGCACAGAGTGATACCGTCAGAAGTTAACCGAACCGCGGCCAAATCGAGGATTAAACGATTTATCTTATGGGCATGCCTATAAAAGTCAAATTTTGCACACCGGGTTGCTCTGAGGTTGGGCAAAACGGCGGCGTTTCCCTTTTTTCATTCCAAATTGAGAAAAAACTTTTTCCAACGCTTTCGGCATTCGGTGATCGAACATTTTCACTTGCAAAACCTTTGCTCTCATCCTTAAACGTTCGCTTTGCTCTCATCATCGGAGAGACAGAGCAAAGTTTGCGCTAAAGGGAGAGGGCAGTGCAACAAATGCGGAGTTGCGGAGCGTTAAATCCGCGTCAGCAGTGGTGGAAGGGCCTTTTGGAAAAGGAGAGGGGCGTTTGCGATGGGTTCGGAAATAAAGGCGAAGCGCAGCCATGAATTCGTCATTATCATCATCATTCATTACTAATGACATTTCATCACCACTTCTCCGCTTTTGTTATCTTTTCACGTCATCTTCGCCCGCATTTTCTTTCTCTTCTTTGAGAATCGCCACTTTTCACGCCGAAAGCTTCTTAATATGGAATCCCGAATGAAAAAAAATTAAATAGATCACACGATCATAAACAGCAACGATTTTAGGCTAATGCCGCTTCCATGCACCACAAATAACTTAATTAATTAAGGATCAAATTCCTGCGCGCTCCTGTCAAAAACTCTCCATTAAAATTTTTTCACTTTGCGCCAATCCGGCCGAGACGTGCGCCCGAAATCCAAAACGATTGACCCCATTTCCCTTTTCCCAGCACGATCTACCCCCTCCCCCTCTCCCCTCCCCCTGCCCCCTTCCCCCGCCCTTTCGGCACCCGAATCCCGCCTCCTCGCGCCCCCACCCCTTGGGGGAAACAGTGAGTGTCCCACAGAGAGAAACTTTTTCACACGCCCCCTCCGTTCCGATCCGGGCAATTAATTAAGTGACGTCACGGCGATTAATACGCCCACGTCGCCCGCAATGTCGCACGCCATTCTCGTTTCCTTTCTTTCACTTTTTAATTAATTATTCTCGTGAAGAGGTAAAACAAGCATCTCATGCCAGAATTAATATATATGATGGCGACCATCCGGCAGGGAATTGGCGAAGGGAATTGCACAACGAGGGCATGCAAAGGGGGCACTCGGGAGCGCATTTTTGAGGCAGCACGCCGAGAGTTATTAGCCTTGTCTTCCAGTTTCCCTTTCCCGCTCGATGTCGACTCGGTTTAGGCACAGAGAAATCAGGCACGGCGTTCGATCTCGCAATAAATCACCGTGATTTGACCGGGAATAACGGTATGCAACAGAACGTGCCGAAGACCCGATTTCGTCGCGGGAAAACCTTTCAGTGCTTCCAAAAGACACTTATCCCTTTTGGGAAAGCAAACATTTTAGTTTTTTAGACTTCATCTTCAAAAATATCATTAGAACTACAGCTGCTGTTGTTAGTCTCTAACCAGTTTTGGTTACCATGACAACAAATTTTCCTTCACTAAGTAAACAAAGTTTTAACGGTTTTATTTAGCATTTTTTTAAACTCCGAAAAGTATATATTTTTCATATAATACTTTGGTGATAACTGTGTTAATGATGAAGAACTAACCTAACCTTAAATAAATAAATATATCATAGAAAAGATAAAAGAAAATATTAAATATAAAAATAAATAGATAAGGGAAGGGAAGTTATTTATGACTCACACTTTGTGTTATACTTTAACGAAAGGATGGCTAATTATTTTTTGTGTGAGCTTTAGAGTAAAAGTTTCAGCCTTTTGCATTTAGTTCCAACATATGTAAACTTTCAGAGCGAAAGACATTAGTTTTTATCTTTATATATATATAAAATTATACTCTTTTCCTGTATTAATAAGTATGTTTTTAGTAGATGTCGAAGTATAAAAATTATTCCCACGACGATTTCACATGAATAGGCTCGACTGCAATAAAAATGGCGGTCATTAACTCATTAGATGATATCAGCAAAGTATAACTGTACTATCGGTTTGACATCGAAAATAAACATCCGTGTGAAATTAGCAAGAAGTCGGTGTGAGTTAAAATAGATTCAAGATATCATCGAATGATGATCGCCATCTCAAAGGAATCCAAACACAATAAAACCGGCTTCAGCTACTCGATACTCCCGTTATTGTGCAAAGGAAAGTGCGACAAAGGAAAATACTCATAAAGATCGGCCGCTTCCCGGGAATCCTCGCAATTATGCCCGATATAATATACAGCGCGATTGGCGACTATTAAAACGGCGTTTATCTGTCAGGTGAAAACAGGCCTATTAACGGATAATTTACCTGAGTCAGAGACAAAGTCGCAGAGCGACATTTATGGCGAAGAAAAGGAGCGGCAAGGTGATCGAGCTGCCCTGCGAAGTAGCGGTTCGATTTCCCGGTGACGGCCATGTAATTATCTCACGGGCGAACGATGAAAATGTACACTCTGTTCATCGACAGAAGCACCTGCAAAAGATATATTTTTATTTCCCGATTGATTTGCATAAAATTCAAAGAAAAGGGACAAGCAGTTGCGGTGTCGAATTGTTTTTTTCCGATGCCACTGGACGGGGGGCAACCGAGGGTGAAAATTAATCTTATCTTATCCTTTTATTATTTCAGCTTGTTTTCAGGTTACTGTCGTTATTCTTCCGCCTTTGTTCTTTGTCATAAATATGTCGATAAGTTGAATTAATTAATTTTAACCGTTGTTTTTTGGCAAACCCATAATGGCAGATCTTCTTTTTGTGGTTGTTGTAATACTGAGAACTGTTAACTTTCATTATTTAGCAGTTCCCCTTCTCGAGAATATTTAAGCGACGACTGGCGTTAATAATCAATAATTATAATAATGTTTTAATTTGTGTATTATTATGTCATTTGATTCGTCTGATTATCTGCCTTGAAAATATATCTCTCCCAAATACTTATTTCATATCTGAACTTGAATATTTTTGTAATGAAATATTTAATATTAAATTTATTATAAGATGTGTAATATAATACTAATTCTCTTCTCAATCTTTTAGAGATGAATCAATATTTCATTTGTTTGTAAACAATCCACCGTTTAATCATTGTATTTGAAATTAACTATCGTATTTTATTAATATTTCTTAATCAAATTATTTTAATATTCTTTGATGATTGTATTTTAGAGAATATCTGGTGTCCACTATTCGAATGTTTTGTTTCCACGTCTAAAACTTACCCTATTGTGTTGATGCAATCTCTCCTGAATTTTTCTCGGAATTTTCCAAAAAAAGCGTCAGTTGTGAAGATTTTTCCCCAAGTCGAACCACCTCATATCCAGTTTCCCCCTGGCAAAAATCTCCTCCCAAACATGGCGAAACTCGACGTCAACAGCAAAACCAGCACAAAAAGTGATTCGGAACGAGTGATACGAATCTGGTTTTGCCCATGGGACAACCTCTGCGAAGACCAGATTTGTAAAGTAAAGAATGGAAATTAATTAGACGGGAGAAAAAGATTCGACTATCCTGGGTGGTCATTAGGAAGAAGAAAAACCGGGGACACGAAGCGAAAAAAAGCAGAACAAAGACGGGTTTTCGAAGAGATGTCCTCTTTTCCTTTATGTCAGCTGGGCGAGCAAAAGATAACTTTTCCGAATCACACCCAATAATTTTCCCGATAGCATCGATCTTTTGCCCGCCTCCGGCGTCTGTGCTAAAAGACTCCAACAAGATCAATTCTCCAGTGTCCACGTGGGTTTCATATCAGACACGCTCTTCTTCGGAGATCCACCTGTCCATTCGAGTTTGTTTTTGAGGTGGAAGTGGCCGGTGTCCTTTGCGGGGAACCCTTTGCACCTGTGGGTGTTTACGGAGAGTAATGTGAGTGGATCGGGTGTGGCGGTGTCCATGTCGCCCCCCGGAGAAGTTAACTCAAAAAACATACCTACCCTCGACCATGTTGGTGATTGTTATCTTTCCCCGTTTCCAGGTGCTCTTATTAATGCCATTTCACTGCAATTTCTTGTTCTCCAACGATCCAGTTTTGAACTTTTATTTTATCATTTCGGATGACTGACACCAGAATAAAGTTAGCGCAAATTCATAAAACGCAGCGCTTTCTCTTTGAAAAATCTTATTGAGAATGGCCAAGTCAAATTTCCTTATTTCTCGCCATGAGACATTATCTTTTGATTCATGCATGAGAAGGTCATTTTGAGGTCACAGAACAAGAATTTACTCTTAAACCAAATCTTCCCATTTAAAACCTGCAAAATAAGTTCACATGTATTATGTTCAAGAAAACAAGTGATGTTACGTTTGTTACGTCAATTCGATTCTACAATCGACAGATACAAACGGGTTTAGTTAATGAATTTCAATTAGCAGATTGCAACTGATACCGATTATTGTTGATAAACTTTACGATCTTTTTCCTGTTGATTTTAAGATCACTTTCCTGCCTCAGTTTATTTTAATTCCCTAATTAATTATTCAGTTTGCATTATTATAAGCATATTCATTCCCCAAAAAGAATCCGGAAAGAAAGAAATTTTAAAAATATAAAATTTCTTCTAACGGCTTTAACGCCATTTTCAGTGAAGTACTTTTTAAGTTGGCAACCCTGCACGCGCCGCAAATCGCAGAGTTCGCCATTAAAAAATAAGATGGTATCAATTTTTCACACCTGCTCTGTTGAAAACTTTTGCTCGGAATGTCTCATTTTAATGCATTTTGAGAAGATTTTTATTTTGAGGGACTTTTTGCAAATCAGTAAATGAAATTTATAGTTTGTCAATATTGTAAAAGGTTCACTTAATCTTTGCGTAAAAATTTCACATTGAAGAAGCCACCTCTGCACTTTTTTTTAAATTGTCAAAAAGTTTTTTCAAAAGACCACAAATCGAAAAATTAATCCTTCAGGTCTCGTATCATAATAATAACACTTCAGACAGGGCATGTGTTCATTATGTGTAATGATTGCAATGTCCCAGGCATATTTAAGAAATGAAGATTATATAAATTCACATCAAATTGATTAAGACTGCTGTTAAAAATGATATAAAAAAATGGTGAGATTGTCTCATATTTTACAGTCTTTATATTGTTCCACAGTTTAAGCTTTTTGTCCCCATTTTTGGGGAAATTCTGTGAGTGCCCAAAACAGTTTCTCTGCAGCCAAAAAAACAGCAGTAGCAAAATGCTGTTGCTTTTGTGGAGAAACCTGATTTGGTAAATGACAGCTTTGCTTTGAGTCTCACTATGTATATAACAGAACAAAAAAGGAGAGACATTAAAAATAAGTTTTAGAATAAAACAATCCCCTGATAAAGCCTAGGTCAGCGGCATTGGCCCCCCAGGGATTCCCACACTTCCAACTCAGTGAGATGTTAAAATGTCCCATATTGAGGACAGGACATTAATAAAAAAAAATAGGACTGAAAAAAAAAACATTAAACAGCCTCAATGCTAAAGCTAAATTATTTACATAATCAATGATAAATTCATACAATATTATGAATAATAGCTTTCTGCTAAAAAGTGAATACTTTCTATCAGTGTTGTATGTTTTCAACCCAAAATTGTGTCTCAGTTTCAAAGGGGTCAGAAGAAAGTTCAGCCACCCTCTAAAAATACCAAAGGTCAGTTTATTGGCTCTGCCTGAAGTCTCTTGCATAATGTTGTAATCAGACTCCAAAATCTCCCACTGTATATCACAACCTCTCAGAACTTTTTCTTGTTTCACTTTGTGTATACAAAGTGGGGTTGAACCCTGGATGGTCATTATGTGCAGGTGTAGAGCCAAAGTTAAATTGGCCCGCAATTAGCGGATTTATTTACCTCCCCACCCCTCCGTGTTTCTTTCGGGCGTAATCTCGAGATAATTATTTTCGTGTTTAGTTCCAGAGATATTTAATTTCGTGTGACAAAAGATAAATCGATCAGGCGGACCCACGTGAATAATCACGGCGAGGATGAATGCCGGCCAATAAATCAGGGAAAAAATTATAATGAGCCGTTAGCAGCATTTAAGATAATGAAGGACCCCAAGGAAAGACGGAATATTAAACCAAACAAGCGGTTTGGTGTGGCTCCAGACAAATCCGATGTTTGGCGGTTGAATTGGGGGCGCTGCTGTCGCCCAAGATGGCCGCCCTGGGGAGTCCGAGCCTCCGTTTTTGGCAAGATTCATTAATTGCGCTGCAGGGCCGTCTCTGACAGTTCTAACACATTGTCGTGAGCCTTTCTTCTCCCCTCGAGGCTCGTGTGTTTCTTCAAACTTACATAACACATAAAATAATTAATTCGACGGTAAGAAAAAACATGACTGCGACGAAGAAATGCTTCTATCTCGCGGGCCGTGAAATTTTCAAGTGGCCCAGGTTGGCCGGACCTGTTCTAAAAGGACCATTCTTTTTCTCATGGCCCCCACTTCCCTCCCCCGATCACGAAGCAATTATTTACAATTAAAAAAGCACTTATTTACTTTCAGGTCACCTCAGAAAGCTGAAGCCCTTCAGTGTGGAGCCTCGCATTACCTGTCCGTAAGTTTTCAACTAAAACAACGAAAGTGACAGTCCACTTTTTTCAGTTTGTCTCCCATTGATTTCTGTTTCATTTTCGTCAACTTTCGCATAAAACGAGTTCTTTCGCGGGGTCACCGGACTATCCCCAATTACCGGCTCTAATTACCGCGTTTTGTAATTTATTCTCCGGGTAATGTTTCCGTCGCCGGAGATGGTGACACAGGCCCCGGACCGATTCCGTGAGAAAAAACTCAGAGGAAAGTTAACGAGTACACAAGTTGGGCCCTGGGGTGGAAGAAAGCGAGGGTGAGTGACTGGTGCAATGCCGGGCACCGACGAAATCTCTCCTCTGAACGTTTGCTAATTTTTTCTAACAAGCTCATTTGTCTTTGAACGGATTTATGGGTCCTTAGTGGGTATTCCAGATGATGTAGCGGTCACGTGATAAAGAAATTCCGAAGTAAAAAAGATGTTCGTGATCGCTCGCGATGGTAGCCGGGAGATACGGTGCCCATGTTTGGGCCCCGACTTTCGGCCATAAAAAGAGTTATCGATGCCCTTGTTTTCCACCATTGGCCCTTTAATTAAATCCTCGCTCTGCAGTGATATCATATAAAGCCCCGTTATGACCACAGCGGATGTTTTGCAATGAGTTATGTAAAAATCGTAGTTGTAATAGCCAAAGCGGTCATTTTGGCCGTTGGCCGTTTTTTAACATTTTTTTGCTCTTTCCGACTTTTAACATTTTAAGTGTTTAAATTTCGCTTTCTTATCAGAGTCTCTAAATTGTCTTTTTTGTCATTGTCATCACTCCCTTTTTTTCTATTTCGAACAACCACAGTTACAGCGACTGCCTCATTAGAATGATAAATAAACATGTATAATTTTCTGTGCAATTTTCCTAATATCATTAAGAAAAAAGAGGGAAAATAGGCAAAGAGGAAAAAAGAGAAAAAGCTGAAAAATAAGAAGATAAAGATAAAAATGAGAAA
>JAQIBA010000210.1:0-71088 GCA_028293925.1 Brueelia nebulosa
CCCATAACTGACGAACCGGATGGAATTTCGCAGAAAAAATTGAGTTCTGTTCATAAAAGATGCTAAAGAATATTTGTGTAAAATTTGAAGAAAATCGGAGATGGTCGAGCTGGAACTTTCTTTAAATTCGTCACAGTTCGTATGGAATGACCCATATACTAAAAAACAAAAAGTTTTAATTCTTATAAAAAGTAAGTGATCCTGAGAAGTACCTTCAGTTGGAAAATTTGAGCGAATATATCTTCCATTTTCAGCCAATCGCTTAAGGTCATTGACGTGTCTGTCCAAATCCAATCCATCAAAGCCCGTAATTCGAAGAGGAAAGGCACAGCCATGAATCTGAAATAACACATCACCGATTGCAAATATTCAACCCTCATTTGATGGTACGACTCAAAACTCACCCCCTGAAGGAGAACATGTTGATGTAGTTGTACTTCTTGCAGAGGAAGTTTCCTAAAATCCTCGTCGGATAACCCGCTCTGATTTGATATGCAGACATTAACAAATAAAAGCATTTCACCATATACCACATCTGAGGGGGTAACAACTGATTAAAAGGCCTGCAATGTAATGAGAGCCGAATGAATCAATGAAAAAAAGATAAATGCGAAGGAAATGACGGAAACGAAGGTTACCTTTCTGTGATCGCAGGCAGAACGAAAAACATCCAAAGATGTACGCCTATGACGAGAACGAATTGGAAAATAATTTTCCCCAAAATGTATTTCCTCAGATACAGCGCACGATCGATGACAATGAGGGCGAATTGAAGGATCATCATTAAGAGAAATGGAACAGGCACTTTGTTTTCTTCCAAATACGCAGACACGCCTCCGTCTCCCTGCTGAGTCTACAAGCAAAAAAGTGTTTTATAACAATACCATCACTTTTTCACGCAATAGCACGTTGTTGTACTTACTCCAAAGGCAGAAAAGCCGAACAACACGACCAGAAAATTAAAAAAGTCACAGATAAACATATAAGCGTATACATCCGCACTCAGTCGGCATCCCGTGTCCAGAAGCTGGGAGAAGAAATTCTTCGTGGTCGAACAATACTGATCGCGACTGAAAATAACCCTTCCGTTTGAATCGATCTCAATGGACAGCAGCGCATACGGCAAAACTCGACTTACGCCTCGTGAAAGTAGTTTGGTAATCTTTCAAAAGTCCCTTGGGAGTACCGGGGATAGAGGGCTTTTTCTTCATCTACTCTGTCGCTGTCGCCACCCGTTATGCATATGCACGTTTTCTTTAGCCTGCTTTTACCCTTTCCGCAGGAAGATGGAAGCTCTGTCGGGGTGCCCGAGGAGTCGCTTCTTTCGTCGATCGACATTCTGTTCAAATGAAATCGATTGAAGAGATATTTTTCCATTTTAACGCTGCTTTATAAGAAGGCAACACCAAATCAACCTGTCGAGTTTTTCGTCAGCAGTGCCGTTGGGCAACGCCACCGCCATATCTTTTTTACTGTCTATCTCGACGCCATCACCTCTGTCTTTCGCAGCCGCGTTTTTGACTTCCTCATACCCGTAGAATTCTTGGTAGTTGTAACCTGTGTCCGCGGATGAGAGAATGTCGTCATTGGAGCTCTTCCACAGGCCGAGGCTCTTCAGCATGTACCTGAAATGTTAAATGAGGGAATGTTAAATTTTATGAAAGTCCAACGGGTACTTTTTAGAGACACTCACCTGTGGAAGAATATAATCAAGAGCAGCAGAAGGTCGGACGACGCGTACGATGGTTTCTTCTCGATGCCGATTATTCGGGGAGGGTAGAAGGGGTTGTTTTCGGGGGAAAGGGTTTGGTTCCACGGGAGAATCTCAAACTGGAATAAACACTTGATGATGACGACGACCTGGAAAAGCGCCATAAGAATCAACGCTGTTGTCTTCTCGTGGAGACATGAGATAACTCTCACCTCCGTGTAAGCTATCAACGTTATCCAAAACGTCTTCGTGGGTCTCGGCATTGTCAGCGAACCCCAGAGGAACACCATCAGGGGAAGTGGGAGAGAGAGAAACGTCGGCGATTTGATTTGGTGGAGGAAAATGACGAAATAGCAGACGAGTTCCGAATGAGATATAATGGCGTACCAAGTGGCCAACAGCAACTGCAGCCAAATGGGGGAGTTTGCTGCACTCCATTCTTCCTTTACCGTTTCCGTATCCGAACCACTGGTAACAAAAATTCACAAAAACAATTTGCCAATTGTATTAAACAACAATTCAAATATTTTAATAAATAAAACACATCTTATTTTTTGATAACATTCAATTATCACCGGAATTTTCATAATTATCACACATTTTATGTAATAAAGATAAAATCAAAACCTCATCAAAGCGAATATTAATCATTTATTCCGGATAATAACATAAATTTTATCTTTATTACAATATTAATGCTAAACCCGAAGCGTTGCAAAAGCTTTTTTAGACAGATTTAACAGGCCAATAAGCCATTCAGGTAATAAACAAAACACGTCACGACACAGAGACTGTATAATATTAAAAAAAACACATCAGCGAATTTGATTCCGCTGTCCTGTATAATAAAATTTATAGTTTCTTTACATCATGCAAACAGTTTCTGACTGTAATTTTCAATTGTAAATATTGACCGACGCGGGACAGAAATTATTCCGATTAAAAACTGAAGAAAAATTTGGGTTGTCCGAATTCTTCTTTACTAAGTGTAAATTCTGAAGAATCGGTTAGGATTCATTGATTGACGGAAGAAATATATAAAAACGACAGAGGTTGTGAAAACCGCCTGCACAGAACACAAAGAAGCATCGGCGGCAAATGCACAACTGTGTCATTAAATCTCAGTCCATTAACTCTAATAAATTTCTCATTTTGATAAATATAAATCCCAGCAAACTTAGCAACACTTAATTCAAACTCGGCCAACACAGAAACAAATGTGTAATGAATAGTAAAGTTGAAAGCCGCATATGAATGAGAACGAAATAGAAAGGACAGTGTGATCAAAGCGAGACGAAAGGAAGGGCAGTAAGCAAACGCGAGACGAGAGCTTCTCAGGTGCAGCTGAAAACACTATTGTGGTTTTTTTTACCTCTCCTCGTATATAAAGTAGTCATCGTCGAGGCCTCTTTCTTGGCTGGGTGCAATGATTCTGATGTCCGGTAGCAAAGAGTCAGTCCTAAGAACCCAATAAGGATTGTCACTACCATGCAATTAAATAGGAAAGGAATTTCGACTAAAATATACTTTTCGTCTTTAGAAAGTTAGTGTTTTTAGTGTTTATCGGCTAATTAATGCTCAGCACTAATTTAGATAACAATTAATTGATACCAACTTACGTGTTATGGATAAATGAAACTTCAATAAACTGAGCACTAATTAATTAAAAAAATGTTAATGAGCTCTCTTTCTTTTCTCCAACATCAATACACATTCAAAACGACTTTATTTAAAGCATTTACACTTAGTTTTGGATGCAAAGCATTTTAAGACGTTCAGTAGCGATCATGCGCCTCATGCACCTCGCGCGGTAGTTCTTACCCAATTCAAGTGCACGCCAAACCTTTTCTCTCGACACAGGCAAAGTGCTTTAAACACAGGCCAGGAGGTACGTACCTGGGAAAGGGTTGCCGGGCAATCGCTTCGGACTGGGCATCCTGGTCCTCGCTTTCGGTAATTGTGGACAATGCAGGTCTGGCAACAGACATAGGCCAAGCACACATAATATCCCAAAAGCGAAACATGAAAACACATAAACAAAAGGAAAACAAATTGAAATTAAACGTGAGATGAACAAATGATTAATGATGATACTTAAGAACAGTAGACGCAAGAAGAAATACGCGAATGCAATCACATACATCTTATAACCCAATAACTATAGAGACCTGCAACTGCGAAGATTCAATTGTTAATGAAAGACAAAGCCTACGAAACCAAAAACCGCAGAAATTTAAGAAGAACTGTAAATAAATTCATTGAACTCTACATTACTTTAAGTTTCTACAGTACATAATTACAAAAACCGGTAATTTCTTGAGAACTGACTTAAAGAGCGACTGGCATTGCGAATCCATATTTATTTTCCCAAAATAATTCGGTTGAATTTTTTTAAAGGTGTTGCCCTCGTTTCTTTTGGTTGACCATAGACGAAAGTAACCAGTCATTTAACCGTCATTGAACTTCTTACCTTTGACTACACAAAACACATAACTTTTGCCCGGACTGAAAATTACGTTTCAATATAGAATACAATATGTTCAGATTGTGCGCTCAAACAGACATCAATCAATTGTCTGAACATATTCATTCAATACGTCGCTCCAACTTAAACTATTTTTTAACTTTAAAAACATTAATATAAATCCTAAGAAATTGACCCGTTCAAAATTTTGATAAAACCCACTCAAAATGGTGCAAACCTAACGGAGAAAATTGTGCGAACACAATCTAAAGTGCAAGTGGCAAAAAATTAAAACTGTGCAACAAAAATCAGTGAAGCAGCTCTGAATTCAAAAAACATCAATATTCAGACCTGTTCAGTCTTTCTTTATCTTCTTTAGGAGATCCCAAAGGAACGGTAGAGTCTTCGGGAGTGCCTCTTCCTATGCTGCCTCGGGGACTTCTATAAATATCATAATCAACAACCAACTTCTATACCGAATTTATAACCGACTTTGCTGAATTTGTATGAGAAGGCCTGTCATTTTATTATATATTTTTACGGAAGAGATCAGCAATATCCAGTGCGGAATTTTACTAAATACATTTCGAATGCATTGAATTTCTTTGTCAGTTTTCTTTACTATTACGAAAATGACTTACGATAAGGCAATTTTTTCTCCGAGTTGGATTATGATTTCTTTCTCGGGTTTCCACACTTTGGAGACTCCTGCACGACTTCCTCTTTTGAACTCGAAATTTTCCTGAAACAATTATACATTTTGAAACGTTCTCGAAGGGTAACTCTTTAATCTTTTCTGCGACGGCTCACTACTTACCTTTACTTCTCGTTTCTCCTGCGCCAGGACGCGGACCACGTAGCGATAATCCTTGGAAATTTTATTCAATGTCCTTATCATGGAAACCATGACGCTTTCGAAAAACGCCCATAAAACTTTGAATGACTGCCATAATTTCTGCGTGATTCTTTCTTTTACTGGAAGATAAATTTAATATTTAACTACAATGATACCCCCGAGGAATTTTCATTTGCTTTGACTCTTCGCAGACATGAAGACCATTGATGGCACCTACCGGGTTTCTGAATTGGGTATTTTCCACCATAGTCAGATAAGTCATCACCTCTATCGGTTGGAGGCTGGCTGAAACTTCCTTCAAATCTGTGTTCGGCCGACAGAGTTGCACTTCTGCGTCTCTGAATGCCCTGGAACGATTATATGAATGCGATCACTCACTCATAAAAAAATATTTGGAGATCTGATCGGGAAAAAACTCACTATATCACTCCTTGCATGAGGGGATAAATGTGCCGAAGAAGAGCCAGCAGGGGCACTGAGAACAGAGCTTGGTCCTCCAGCCTTCCTTGTCATCGAAGACTTTCGACGAAGCATCGAGGCCGGCATGGACGCTCTTCGTCCCCTGACAGACCGGGTTGGGACCACTTCTTCGGTGGTCAACGCCTGATCGGCTGCCTTGGTTATGTCGGTTTTCAAGGCGGTGCTCAGGAACTAAATCACACATTCCCATTACCACCGATTTCAGGTGAATAAATAGAAAGGACTTCAGCATGAGAAAAACCTACCTTGCTCATGGTGAACCTCTTCTTCCCGTCCAATTCGTCCCCTTCGGACAAACTCTCGTCTTCGTCTTCCTTTATCAGATCCAATTCTTCATCGTCGATATCTTCAAACATGTAATAATCTCCGGATCGAATGGCTAAAAGAAGTAAAGTCAAATGCAATTTAAAATTGAGTGACGGTTCTTATACATTTATAAAATGACGGTTAAGCAGAAAAGCAAGAAAGAGCGTCGATATGCTGAAAGGTACCTTAATTTCACTGAAATTTATACGACAAATCCTTTTTGAAAGAGTACACTAAGATTCAGTGAAATTAAAGAAAATATTATTTAAATATTTAGCGCTGAACTTAAAAGACGCCTATGTTTTCAGGCATAAAAATACAGTTGCAATGCTGAAAATATTTACAAACTTGGCCATTTCGCTCGATATTTACACAAAACGTCGTAATTTGCCAAGTGAAAAATCACAATAAAACATGGCAGCTACACAAATTCTAAGAACCTTCTCAACCAGGCAGAAGACAAAATAAAGGGAAAGAAAATCTTTGAAAAATAACGGCATTAATTTGTTCATCAAAATCCAAAAGACGAATACTTCAAAATCCAAAAATTGAATCGCAAAAAAATGGCCGAGGAAAAAATTGAAAAAAATTACTTTTTTCCCCAAAAAAGGATTCCTTTTCACTCAATCGTGCAGTGAGATTTCATCTCTAAGCGTTCGAAGAATAAATATTATTTTTAATAAGCTCTATATAATACGACGACAAAACAGTAAAGCGAAAATATATATAAAACAAGTTCTGCAAGAAGAAGCAGAAAAATTATATAAAGTCAGTGACTCGAAAAAGACAAGGGTAAACAAAGCCGTAACGTTTCGAGAGGTTATGAAGCATTAATTTTCGCTTGAGGAAGTATTGAAAACAAACGCCCTTTCATAAGGTAGAACCACGTTCTATAACTCCTTTCTCGGTCAGGCGAGGGAATGAAAGCCCTTTGTATATCGGCTTATAACTGCAGCAAAAGCCTAGGGGATTCCCCTTAAAAGTATATTGACCCCGAGATAAGAAACCGAGGTTCTTTTTAGGTTTTCCTCGCATTATCCTACAGCAATAAGCTTCAACTGAATTATGTATTATTTTCGCCACCAAAGCGATTTATTAAATGCGTCTCCAGATTTAACTGAGAATTGGACTAAAAACTTTTACCCCGGTGGCGAGTATTGTGCTTGGTGGTGACCCGTTCTGCAGAGTTTCTCGCTGAAATATCCTTTTCTATAAGAAAAATTATTAAACTTCTATAAACTTTCGCTTTCTTCATCGCTTCTGCTCCGTTTGATCCTGAGGGAAATTTATCAAACTCAATGGAAAAAAAAACTGGTTACCCGCACTATGAAATTCCTTTTCTTCTTACAAGAAATAATTTTTATTTAAATTATAAATAACCCTTTGCTCGTATGTCACCTTATTTTTTGCCAAAAACTACAAAAGTATAATCATGAGTTACGGAAATTTTTGTTGTTCTCTTATGTTGAGTTTGAGACTGCATTCCTTCGCATCCCGGTTTACATTACTTAGTCCTGAAGTTTTAAGGGCTTCTGGAATGTAATGAACAATGAAAGGGCATAGGAATCACTGAGAGACTCCCCAGAGAAGGCGACACAATGACCACCAAAGAGCATATAATATGTACAACGGTGACCCATCGCGGCAGCCACGAGCCAGCCTATTCACAAAGCCAACAAGCGCTAGTTGTACAATAACTAATATCAATCAAACTTGAGCTTAAAGAGGCGAAATTTACAGGTGTGATGAGACGACTGAGACACAATGGAGTGTCGGGGCGTAATGTTGATCCAAGGGCAATGCGCAGGTTGAGGTGGAAGTGGCGGAACAATGCTCCGAACATTGCTCGGAACCACTGCACCGTATGGAGGTGGTGAAAAAACGGGGAAGCTTTCATCTGGCGACGGAGCCCTTAAAAATTAAATTTTATGAAACAATTTCAATGACTCCTCTTTGGTAAAAACTTTCAAAAGAGAACCTGGCAATGCACGGGCTGTAACAGCTCCACGAGAAAAATAAAACAAAAGCTCGGCGTCAATCAAAAACCATAAAAAGCAACACTGAGATCTAAGGCTACCTGGGATTCAATTCTGAGGCAGGAGGAGAACTAAAAGACATTCGCTGAGATTCCATATATCCGTCCAAAGTGGTCATAATGGCGGAAACAGGCGTGGGGGCCTGGAGGAACGAACGGGGCGGTTCTTCCTCAGAAATAGGCGTATGGTAGCCCCGAGGGGAACACGACGAACTCACACCGGGGCTCTGTACGGCGAGAGGTGCTTGAGGCTCTAAATAAATCCAAACACCAAACACCCAACGTATTTTCAAATGGAGAAATTAAATTTCCACGTTTATCATTGTTCACGTCATTATTAGATTTCAATAATTAAATTTAAAAAAAAAAAACAGAAACAAATGCAACTTGCCTCCGTAGTGGCCGGGTTTGTAGGAAGCGCTGGAAACTTTTTGTTGAGATGCTTTGATGCGGTCCATTTTGTGACGGATTTTTTCCAGAACTTTCCGCTCTTGAGACTGTTGTTCTTGCAGTTGTTGCTGTCGAAGTTCTTCGATTAGCTGTGCTCCTCTACGAAAAGAAAATGCTAACGAGTCAAATATCTCATTCTGCCTTCTGATAATAGGGGTGTAAGAGTGAAACTTTGATAAAATTTTTTAATGGGGAATACAAATGTACCTGGACTGTAAAATTGTCATCGCCTTGGCTTCATCGATGTGGTGGAAGAAATAGTAGCTGTGGAAGAATCTTCTCTGCATTAGAAGGAAACTAAAGCAAAGGCCATCCCACGCCAAACCTATGTCCGCATCCGGAACGGTGCATTGTAAAGCTTCTGCAACCATTATTTTCATTAATAATTATATGTTATTCTGGCGATGAAATACAAAAAATAAAAATTCGTCACCTGGAGAGTCTGCTGACGCCAAGTCTCCAAATTTATTAATGCAACCGATTCCGAGAAGCTGCACTAACCAGCAGGCATTTTCTTGAACGCTTTCCGCGAAAATACATCCCGCGATTTGAAAAACTGTTTTTATCAGAATTACGACTACATTGTACCCTAACAACCAATTCCACCTGCAATGGATAAATTGGAAAAAGGCTTAATCTAAATGATATTTTTACGGCGGAGAAATCGTTTTAACGTGGCTCTAAAATAAGATTGTATTTGAAGCCAAACTGATACTAACCATTTTAAAATGCTTGGAATTCTTCGTAAGTATAAATCGTTTCCTTGCCACAAAAATATAAAAGATCCAATGAGGTAACCGACAGAAAATATATTAACTCTGCTCGTTCCCGCAGTAAAAGTCACCGCCAACGTGACCCATAACAAAGCTGAAAAAACGCCTTTTTTCAGAAGATCCAAAGATGACCTGCAAATCGTCAGTATCACATTATATACAGCAGAATCTTTTGGAAGATATTATAAATGAATGATGTTCGACAAATCCCAGCGAACAACCAAAATCTGATGTTATATGTAGTTCTATATTTATAAATAATGAGAAATAATAAACTTACTTTGTAAATGTCATGTGATCGTTGTAAGGATTTTCGAAATTAATCTTTTCGTAATCCTGAATGATAACATCGTTTGAGCCACCGGCGTAATTGGAATTTCTGTGACGTTTCTCGATTCGAAAACCCAACGATTGACGGCAGACGAATATTAACAGTACGACATCACAGAGTATTTTATACGAAGATGGCGGATGAATGGGGTCTGGGAGAAACATCCAATTCTGAAGCCGTCGCAAAGTTTCGGAATGATACCACGGATAATCTGTTGAAATTCCATTGCATATTATTCTCAAGGTAAATTCTTTTGAAAAATATTTTACTGATGTACAATAAAAAATACCTATGCATAGTCCTGGTGGAACACCGACGATAATGAAATATTGTAAGGAAATCATAACCGCGATGAATATCTTAAAGGAATTCCAAATTCTGGAGAGAGTTTTCCTTGAGAGGCTGAACATTGCGGAAAGCCAAAACGCATAAACCAAAGCGTAAAAGTCCATTCGTGACCCGATAACACCGATTAAAGTGATGAAGCTGATCTGCAATGGAAATGTCTTGCGGTAAGAAATCCATGCACAGTAAATAACCTAAATATACAAGCTTTTACTCGCCTCAACTCCGAATTTATAAAACCCATAATTGATGAAGTATTTCAGACAATTGGCGAAGCTCGAATCGGCTAATTCTCTTGTTATGCCAGGAAAAAGAATGTACGGTTTTGATTTTCCCAGTTCTTGGCGTTTGATTCTAAAATATAAAAAGATCGAATCATTGATAACTTCCTTCGAAAGCTCAACAGATTCCATTGTTTGAATCTAACCGTTATACGTTGCCATGACAACGATCGATTGTTTTCACTATAGCTTCCTTTACATTTCGATCATCTAACGTGGATAATGTTAAATAGCTTTTTTAAACTTGGGAATTTAAATACAAAAATATAAGACATCAAAAGACAATGAAATCGTTACCTCTGCCTCGTGTTTATAACGGCATGAGATGTAATGACAGCAAAGACGGCTATGTATCCCTCAAGTAAATTAATGAGAGTCACTTGGTCGGTGGCTTTTCGAAAGCCAAGCCATTCCGAATTGTTGGCTATGAAACCAGTATGTTTGTTTGGAAAAGGAGTTATGTTCTAAAAAGCAAATAATTGTAAAATTAAACAAATCTTCCAGGCGGCAAAAGCAGAGCCTTTGAAATCATAAAAGTGCTCACTGTGCAATTGGACGTGTATATATCTTGCTGAATGTATTGAATCTGATAAATCATAGTCAGGAGAAGTAGAACCGCTGTTATAATACTGCATACGAGTGTTATGGTTGTTTGAACTTTCGAGCCCATCAGCAGAGCTACCACGCATAGAATGACTAAAATTGCGTGCGTGGCTGATACCTAAATATTCGAAAGTGTTAGTGTTTGTACACTGAAAAAGACGAGAGAAATAAATGAAATCCCGTTAACTCACATTATAACAGCAAAACAGCATGATTGAAAATATAACAATTTTTAACATGTGCAATTCCAAGAAAAGTATGACCAATTCGATGATGTTTAAAAGAGCTTGCTTCAGGCCATTAATGAGAATTTTTATTTCATTCGCAGACAAGTCTGAAATTGAAAAAAAAAACCTCACAATTTTTAATAGGAAAAAACCTCCCTTCATTATGGCAGACCGAATAAGGAGACCCACGTCTTAAATTCCGGAAAGACACTTTCTGAAGACCCAACAGAGGAACATCATCTGCTGCCAAATCCAAGCATGGCGGTGCAGATTCCTCCGGCTGCATGGAACTACCATCTGACCTTGAGCTACCTTTTCCACTTCTGGAAACGCTGGCCCCCCTGAGAATAACACAAAAGGAATTTGAGAGTTCGATTGATTGAATTACAAGATTTATAAAAAATAGTACGTCATTGTCTTCTGCTTCTAACTTTACAAAGTATCATCACTACATAAAATTATGAAAAAATTAGGAAGCCATTACACATTACAATCAAAGGAATAATGATTAACTTTTTACAAGCGGTACAAACCGAGATTAAGTTTGTTAAACAGTGGGTTCACTTACGGATTACAAGAAGGATGAGCAGGTCTGGCAGGAATCTTTTTCAGGACCAAGGAAAAGGTACTGGAATTTTATTTGAACGAAAATGGCTGTCCATATAAATTACGATAATAAAGAGACCTGTTTCTCAAGTCGGAGATGGCGAGAAAGTCTTTGTGAAAGTAATGAAGTTGTACCACTGTAATTACAACAAAAAATGTTGGAGCCAAGAGCCTGACAAATAACTCTGCGGTTTCGAAAGATTCCAAACCAATATCCAGTTGCCTGAAAAAAAATCGGGTCGACAATATCATAAAAACGAAATGGCGGCGGTGAGATATCGACAATTAGGAACAAAAAAGTGATACTTACAATTCGTTGGGGATGTGTAAATAGATTTCCCAGTACTTCGGAAAATTTTCAAATTGATATGTATAAACTAGAACTAATATGCACATTGAATATATGATTACGGTCAGCCAAAATCCATACATCATCCGGCGCCAAGCTTTGTACGATATCTGCAATAAAAATATTATCAAACTGTGAATTTATAAAAGCGTTTAAAAAAATTTTTAGCTTATAATAAAATAATTCTTACCTGAAAAGTGAGTATAAAAAAGAGAAACAACCCCATATAAACGATTCTAAAAACAGTTATTCGTTTCCCGGTGACTCCAATAACGAATAAAGAAATAGCGACGACCCAAATCCAAAATTTAGTCATTAGCTTCTTCACAAACATTCCCACGTTTTTTACCCAAGCACTGTTATCTGTCTGTGGCGGAGGAGCTGGAAATAATAAGAAAAAAAAAATACATTTATTTTTATTAATAGGAAACATTCTTTTGTAAAAAGTTTACTCACCGCTTGCAGTGCTCACGGACACTCGTAAAGGGGCTGCAATGTCAAACAAAGTACTCGATTGCTTGCGTTCCAGTCTTTCTTTACAAAACTGTCTCAAGGTGATCCAAAACATCCCCGTGAATATTGTTTTTACAATGATTGCATTGAAAGGAAGCCGAGGTGGTTTGTAAAATCCTATTTGGTCCAGTCTAACGCCGTTGACAACCTGTGGTGGAACCATAGTTTACATCAAATTATTTCCCCGTTACAGGTTTACATTAATTTCACTCCGAAATAAATTACCGTCGGCAGTTCTTCCTCAGTTAAATCCATTCCGAAAATATACTGTGACAGGAGCAACAACTCCGCGTAAAAAACAATATACGGAGAACATCTCAGCATCGACCTTCTTTGATTGGGAATCATCCACAATATACTGGCCCACAGGAGTAGTACAAATGTCAGCCAGCTGTGATAAGTAATACTCCAGGCCTGAAACAAAACGATGATTTTGAAAAACATATAATTCAAACTGATTATTATCAATTAGCCGCCTACCATCATCATGATATTTGTTGCTATGTAAGATGAACGAATGAGAAGTTGAAATATTGATACAATTGCGTCAATGATCAACTCCATGCAAGTCGGTGCTCGGTACTCTTCAGCTAAAACAAATAAATTTTGCATTTTTTAATTAAGTACTTATGATGATATTATAGCCAAGCAAAAAATTTTTTATACTGGTAACCCATAACTTCAGATACAAGCGACAGAATTTATTTAGGTCTCATTAATACTAAAAAGGATTTAGCATTATTACATTAAGAATACCAGTGACGGTGGTGTCCTTTGTGCAATTACCTTTATCCTGCATTGCCTGCAATTGAATGTGATCCATTTCTCCGTCGCCTGCATAAACATGTGCGTGGCTGCTGTCCTTCAGATGGCCTTCGCCAGTGGAAGTCGCTCGATATTTTGAACCCTGACCGGAACGCATTAGCTGAAATAATATTTCAAGTTTTTAAGCCGATTTTATAAAACTTTCCAGTGGAGCGTACAAATATTAAATTAAGCTCTTAATTATTATTAAAATTAAAAAATTAAAATTAAAAATAAAAAAAATTAAAATTAATAAAATATTAAAATTAAAAAAAGCTCTTTTGATATTCCCTGAGAATAAATATTCTCAGCTTCTCTAAAAGTCATCATAAGCAGTTTAAGCGACCCGAAATGAACTTAAGAATAGCAATAATTTGTTATATAGCGTAATTATTTTGTTAGTTCGCCCTTTAAACAAAGCCCTAGAAGAAAGATTTCCCTTAAATCTGCTCCGATATGATCAAATAATACCAGATTTTAAATTTGAAAAAATTTCAAAAACACAAAATGATTTGTGTTTTTCAATCGAAAAGCAAAAATTATATAAAAATAAATAAAAAAATAAACAAAAATTTACGTACAGGTGTAGTCTCCGAAATGTTATTGCCGCGAGCCAAGAAACTATCTGAACCCTACCCACCAAAAAAAAAAAATAAAAATAAAAAAATAAAACACTAATATTAAAATCTAAAGATCATGCTAATATGTGAGCGCCACCAGCCATCTAACCGAGCTTATGTACAACTTGATGAAAATCGATGAAAACTGTAACAAAAATTATTTGTCAGTCGAATTAAATTTCCTTTTGAAAATAATTATTTCATAAATAAGCCTTTCGGAGATACGTCACTGAAGCCCCACTGAAGACTTCATTATTTGAAATTCTTCTATTAAACCCAAAGCTGTTGCATAAACGAACTGATTATAATTTGGAAGAAACGGTTTTAATGAGTGTTTGAGAGCACTAAGGAATGCTCGAGGTCGAGAAAGTAACGCCATAAATATAACAGATCCGCGGGAGATGAATGATTCAAACAAAGGTGTGATTAAACAAAAGGAGAACGACGAACATCGTCTGCTTCACACAGGTGCTAAACACTTCCAACGCATCACACAAATCCACGCACCGAAGCGAACATTGTGACACTCAGCATCAGTGGAAATGAAGCTGACAATAAGCACTAAAGCTGTGAAAACCTCAGCAGAAAGACTAAAACTTATAGACTGTATCCATGACTACCCTCCAATTGGGGAAGCAAAAGTGGTGCAATAAACCAAAAATAAATTTAAAAATGACGACGATTATTTTGCCTACGGATTTAGGATAAATTAGTGACTGAATAATTTTAATTAATTCCTATGCCCATCAAACAACAGCAGATTTAAAACTTTCACTGGTGCCCATTAAAAGCTTATTCGAATCAAGGTACAGTACATTTTTTTCGATCCTCACGACACATCTGTGAATAAAACCTACACTACGTCACAAATCACTGTATCATTGCGATGTTATTACTTTAAAAACATTCTACAAATGCTGGTAAAAGTAAAAAATTATTTACATGCAAGCTGCTTTTCAATCTGTGGCAGTTAAAAATTAATTGAAACTTTTTTAGGCATTTCAATACAAAATAAAACATTCCATGTGAACACGCAACGGAAAAATAAGAGAAACTCAGGGGAAAATGAAGCAAAAATCCGAGGTATGTGCCATTTGATTACAACAGTTAACCACAACTACAACAATGTGCAAACTCCGAATGTCTTCCTTCCGATTACGTACTCTGACTTTGCGATTTCCCGAACTCCAGCTCATAGTGGGGTTTCTCGCAAGTCGTCTTTGGGAAAGACGCTGAGAAAAAGTTCGAACCAACCCTTTCTCACTGATACCATCCTGATCCTGAAATGTCTCCTTGTTAAGAACGGTTACAAAAATTTAAAAACAACTTTCTCGCCAATTCCCCGAAAGAAAGAAACGCCCCAGAAAAAATAAAGAAAACGTCACACGTAATAACTCGGAAAAGTCAATTTTCCACGTATTACTCTGGTGAAGAATACCTTTGACAAAAGAGGATTAAACCTCTGAAGAGAAAGGACATAGTACAAGACGAAGACTGCTACTGGATTCACATAAGACGCCCACTCTGCATTTTTAAAAACGGCAGCTCTCGGATCCGTACAATCTGTTAATCTTAAAGGAGTCAATCCGAAATACCTGAAAAAATTAAAGCAGAATTTTCAAATTTGAATAGTATTCGGTCCAAAAAGTCAGGTTTTTCATTACTTCATTTTACTATCGAATTGAAAAAAATAAAACTCACCTAGCATAAGGAGAATCAAATGCAATTAAATTCTGGAAATACTGTGACTGATACGCCACTAGAGCCGCAATATGAATCGCTGCAAAGAAGCTAACTATTTTACAAATGATCACAAAAGCCTTATCCAATGCTCTGTAACAGGCCCACCATGTCGCTCCTCCGAGGAAGACGACGTAGTATATTGCATTAGGTATGGAAGGCCTTAAGGCTCCCGTAAAGAGCAACAGGAGCAGAGCCACGTGCCTGCCTGTAAGAGAAGACGGTTTAGGTATTGCCCGAAAGCGGTGGGTTAAATCACCGAGAGAACCGATGCTCACTTTTAGAGGTCAAAAAGCCAATTTTCTGAAAGGGCCGCTCGGAATTGTAGTTCAAATCCACCGGATTGGCTGAATTTAGGATTGTGTGTCTCACGGTTTTGCGCAAGAGTAGATAAAAAATAACGGAAGATAATAAAAGTATCACGTCTGGGGCGATCATAAGGATTCCAGAAAATCCATCTATGTGGTTTAATTTGATAAAACCGATCTGCCTTAACAACTCTTCTATGAATGTGCCTGAAATCACAAACGAGGAAGTAATGATAACAACTGTAACCACTCCAACTGTACAATTAATAAAGTTAAATTGCCAAAACACATAAACACATTTATATTTAACTTATTTACTGTTAAATTTTATTTTAATATTTATTTAATCTGTGTTATTTAAGTTTTATTCATTTAACTTATAATTTTATATTCAATTCATTGATTGGCTATATTTTTATTCAATTTTTGTTATGATATTCATTCAATCTACGTTATTTATTGTTTTGTTTATCTAACTTATAATTTCATATTTAATTTATTAGTTCTGCATATATTATTTACTTTAAAAGTTACAGCTGATCTGGTGCCTGTTTATCTTTGGGTCTGTACCTAATTTATGACATTGTTTTGATTGTTGCTTACACTCCCTTAATGCCCTCGGGCGAGATAAGGCTAAATTATTATATTATTATTATTATTATTTGCTTTTAAAAGTAAAATTAAGATTTAATTAATTAAAAATTACTTCAAATCAAAGCTCAAAAACTTTTGGAGCCTTAAAGCTTAAATTTAATTAACACACTGTTGATGCAAAACTCTCTTACAGAATTTCAAAAAGCCTCCGTATGGTTTCTGAACGGCCAAGTATATTTGAAACGCAGACTGAGCCACGACATTTAAAAAACTGAACGTGATGAGTGTATTGTAGAAGCAGCTGGTGGATTTGGGCATCATCCTCGTGGTCGGAAGAGGAACATATGGCAGTGCGTAAAACAGTAGGAGATAAGGTATGGAAAGAAGGGTTTGCCGCATGATGAGACCTGAAAAAAAAATATGTCAGATACATTTTTTTCCATAATTCGGAGTCGATAATTTTGATTGATATGACCGTTGCTCTCAGAGGTCCATCATGAACAGATACAGAGAGAAATCAATAAATTAGAATCACATTTTATCACATATTCGCATATGTTATCTTATGTGAGTTTATAATAAGTATAGTATTTATTAATTTATTTTAAAAACCCTTGCGGGATTGAAGAGAAAATTTGAATTGATTGAGAAAGTAAACCGATTGTCCTCCATTTTAGATGTGAAAATTGTTCGTTCAATCCCTGTAATTCAAAAAGCCTTAAGCTCTAAATTGTGAACTACCTTACGAGTAATTTTTATCACAATATGTGCAAATTATTTTTGTTGTCAAAATGACTCCTAATCGACATTTTCATTCCGACGGAAATCATCCCCTTTTCAGATGTCACCTTTGAAAGAGGCCCTTAGTTCAACGAAAGGGCAAACATTTCAAGGATTTAGGATTTCCCCAAAGCGTAACCGAAAAAACCCCAGCGAAAAATCAGGGCAAAGGCTAACAAAGAAAAGTTATCTGATTAATTCCTCTTCTCCTTCCACAAGGGAAATACCAACACGGCGAAAAGGAAAAGCTTGTCAGTGTCTTCCCAGTGCTCACCCCCAAATAGTTCGTAATAAACTGCTCCATTCGGGGAAGAAAAGAATTAAACAACTTTTCCATGTTTGTCACGCCTATAAATACCTTGGCACTTTCTCATAATGCAGACATTTAAGGGATGTCCTCATGTGTTCGCGTGCGATTAAGAATCCTTTTGGGCGAGTTTTAATAACAAACAAAAACTGATCAACGATAAAAACTCTTGGGGGAAATTCATTCTCGGAAAAGTCAATATTTTCTTTGGGGGAAAAATTGGTTGTTTCTTAATCGTAAATTTAATTTACGAGCCTTTAAGCTTAAGTGCGTCGTTTTACTGGAAAATAAAAACGGCAACAGTGAATATAAGCGACGAACCGCACGTTAAATTTTCTTTTTATACTCTTTTCCCGAGAAGGCTAATTCATTTGCGGTTATTCCCCCTTTTTACTTCAAATAATCTGTTTATGTGGAGTTTTATTATCTTACGAGGGTTTTAACGGCTCTATTAAATTTTTTCTGATAACATATGTTACCGGAATTATCAAACGGGGGATGAAAAACAGCCCCACATTAACAATAAAATACTATCACTCAAATGTGATAGTATAAATTTCGCCGTCATCTATTTTGAGATTGTTTGATTCGGTCAATAAATACTATTTCCGCCCACTTTGGTTCTCTTTGTATTGTTATCATATCTTTATTCTGACATAAAGTTTCTCGAGTAAAAGGGCACATCCATTAACTTGCAAAATGTATCACCATTCTTTTCTTCTAACATTTTTAAAAGACCTAATCATATCATTATATTTGGCGGAACTGATTGCCAGTAGTGCAGACATTTTACGACGGGAATGATTGATATAATCAATCTCGCAGAAAGTAATCTGGGTTTTATGGCGCTTCGGTTAAACTAATATTTACATTCTAATGAAAAAAAATTGCTTTTTTTTTGTCCCCGAGAACCCATGATTATTCCGCCGGTGTTTGAATGACATTGGCGCCCCCTTATTTAGTGTGGAGTTTCAGAGCTGATTAAAATTATCTGTGCAGTGTTTTGTGACAATACAAAAATGCCACTTTTGAGTTCGATTTCCGTTCGCTCATAGGGCATTGCGCATATCTGAAAACACTGATAACCAAGTTCCTTAAAGTTCATGTCTCTTTCACTGTATTGTAATTTCCCTCACGTTTCTGAATCCTTTTGCAATTTTGTCCACTTTCACCGCAACCATAGCAAAAAGGACAACCCTTTGAAGGAATCATTCAATCTGCAGAATTCCTGCATGAATGTCCTGCATAGTGTGACAACATTCCCGTGAGAAAAGACAGAGAAAATGATACTGTTTTTACAAAATAATATGGATTATTTCTATTAATGGTTAAAACAGGGACACGCCCCGTAAGAGATCAATATCGAAACATTTTGTTGATATTGAGGAGACCTTTCATTCATAACCCATATTTCTTTGGCAGACTTCAGTCAGACCATTTTTCTCTTTTTCCCTTCCCAATGCAGTCAAATATCAAGTTTGAAAAAATACTTTTTATCATATCTTTTCGTTTCGAGTTATTCACATCCCAAATTTTCATGGCCGATGAATTTTAAATATTTTTATTTATAATAAAAATGGGATTATTTTATGCTGACTAAATTCAAAATTGGCGGAATAAGAGAGTGAAGTTTTTAAATAAAAAAAGCTCAGCCAATTTTTAAAAATGCACATTCCGAAAAGTGTTTATCTAAGCAGTGTTTATTTTTTATTATTTATTTATTAGTAAACTTATCTACTTAAAACGAAGGATGTGATTCGCTGTACGTTAAAAAATGCAATGCCTAAATGCATATTTTATGAAGTGTGTGCTCCTCTTGCCTTTTCAATAATTTAACGCATTCGTGCGAATTAAATTATTTATCGTGAAACAATAATTAACACCATTTTGAATGAATGACAACAAACAAACCGACTTTGAAAAATTATAAAGACGGAAACTTAACGAATAAAAATAAAATATTTATTTGAGTTTTTGCGTGAGTTCTTAAAAGGGCAATCTTTATCAAAAAAAAATATTTCCTTATAAAATGGATTTTCATTAAGAAACGAATGATTTTCTCCAAATCAGAGATTCGTTAACTTTCACGAGTTATTTTTTAACGGTTTTTTCTTCCGTTCTCGTTCGCCTATTTCTAACTCATTTCGAGCCCACGAAATTCCTACTTCGCGTAGCATTAAGGCTACAGGAAGCTACAGGAAATTACAGATTAAGACAATTCGAATGATAATGCACGAAATGAAGAATAAACGTTGAAAATTTATCTCGGGCCTAAAAGCTTATTCGAAGTAACATCTGCTTTTTATTAACTCTTCAATAACCATGACGTAGATGTCATCCTTTTTTACGTATTAGACGACATCATTACTCGATTGTTTACTTTTATGAATCAAATTCTGCGGTAAATTTTAAAATTAATCTTTTATCATTATTTTGATTAGTTAAACTTTATTTTTTAATGCGGAAATTTTCGGTTGCACTTTAGTAAAAAACGATACGCATTTTCCCAGCTAATAATGTCGTTAAACATCGTTTTTAAAAATCACAAGAAATTATTCCATATTACTCTCCTTCCTTATTGGATAATAATTATTTAATTAAATACCAAAATACTTACACGTCATGAGAACCAAGGGTAGCATTACCCTTTGCAGGCAAAGAGATACATAAAATCCCCCGTTGGCCATTTTGCCTCACTGCCTCTCTTCCTTCACAACTGGAAAAGTAACGATTACCAGTTAAAAAATCAACTCAGTTTAATCCATTTTATAATAAATACATACGGTAATTACAAATAGCCTTTAACTGATAAATGTAACGGAAATTTCAAAAACCGCCATTTTGTGCAAAACCGTTTTCTCATCGTGTAATGGCAGAAATCCGAGCTTGTCAACTTTTGTAGTGAAACCTCTGTGGGGGAAGTGTTATGCATCAAAAATCAAACAAAGAGGGCGACCCATTTTCATTGAAACTTCAAGCAACCTCGTTGGATTTCCGACCGGAAAATCATTGGACGTTTTAACGCAAATGTCATGTGAATCTGTTGTTCTCTTCGGACGCCATTACGCGATATCAAGTATTTTTCCCAGAATGTTGGGTTGATATTATCTTATTTTTCCCGAGTTAATTGCTGAAGTGGGACTGATAATTAAATTACTCATTCGCAATGAAAAATGTTTTGAGATTTTATTATGGATAGCAATTCAGCTTAAAATATTTTGAATAAATATTATTAAATTGCAATTGCAAAGGAACCATATTTGTTTCATTTAATTATTTCATTTTACGTTTTAAATTTAAAAAATTTATTAATAAACATGAACATAATTATCATTTGCCACCTGTGATCAACAGAGTGTGATCATCTGACATGAAGTTTATTATTTTTTTACACTTCCTAAAATGTTGAGGATATTTTAAAATGAAATTATATTTTTATTATTATTGAAACTTATGTTCAATTGCCTTTAATTTATTAAATACTTATGCAACTTTTTTAATGAACAATAAAAAGAGAATGACTAAACTGTACTGAGTCATTGTTTTAGAACAAAACATAATCCTAAGAAAGCTTTTATCAGTGGAGATGTCAAATTTTTAGTTTATCAAGAACTTATTTTTGCTTTTATAATAAGCACTTCAACTTTTAATAAATTCTTTGTTTGCAAAATTTTTTCAAGAGTTAATGGAACAAAATGTTCCATTGTGAACTCTTAATAGAAACTCTGTCTCCTTTTTGAATGAACTGATGTTCCCAAGAATTTGCATAAAACCATTAATATTTGTTTAATTTTTATATATTTACTAATTAATTAGAAGGATTGTATTGTCAAAATAAAGGAAAGGATTTTTAATCTTGGCCTATTCTCCACAGACTTCAATTTCATGCTAAGATTTCTTAATCTCATCAAAAATTATTGTATGCAATAGAGGGATCCACAATGGGTTAAATATCTCAAAACATCAGTGACTGCTGACAGCTAATTCATTGTAGAATAAGCACAGAATTGATACAGACAACAACAGTCCTTAGCAAACTGATACTTTTGCCTGAAAACTGAAACTACTGATATATGTCAGCACACAGCAGAAGCTGATTAAACAATTTTTTATTTTCATAAAAAATATTTTAAATCATACTTTCTCAAGAGAAGTCATGACATTAAAAAAATAAATAAAATTACCTTAAGTTAGCAATTTATCATTTTCGGTTCGTGAATTTTCTAAATAAATAAGCCCTTTCTGCTTATTAATTAAGTCGATTCCTATTCTACCTCGATCTGCAATGAAAACTGGTCCAACTGCGGCTTGACATGTCTTTCATTCTCTTTCTTTCCTATTAAAAATACAAAAAAAGGATAATACAAAAACAGTAAATCATACAATACAAAATAAATAAAACTTTTCGAAACCGGTGGATTTTATTTTTTATTTTCCTATCAAAATAAACTAAAACCTAAAACCCTGTTAAACTGCATCTAACACAAAAATACCTGCATGTCGAGTTTTACATTGCCGATGCTGGCAATCAAAACCTATTTGCAATAAAAAGATTAGCAATAAAAAGTTGACAACTTACCTTTTTTATAAACTTTACATTTTAAAAATGTGAAAAAAATATTCCTCAGTCGGTAACAAACACTTCCGGTCAAATAAATAAATAAAACATCCACTAATTCACTATTTTTTCACATAAAAAATCTGGAAAAACAAGTTTAAATAATTTCTCTGCAAGTCAACATAATAATCACAACGTACGTCAAATGATACGCTTGAATTTTATTACGTGATTACGAACATGCTAACCACAACTGCCTGTTTTGCACTAGACACGAGCGTCTGCTGCCACGTTGTTTTTTTAAAAATGGACCCGGTTTTTATAAAAATTACTTTACACATACACCATAAGAAAATTTTGATGTTTTTGAATTTGTTTTTACATTCATATAGATTTATTATAAAATAATAAATATGACTACAAAGACATTCAATTCACAGACCATTTTCGACTATTTCAATTGAATTTCCGTGCCGAAAATTTTATTTCATTAGTTTTAACACATTCATTCATTTCGTTTCATTAAATTAGGCCCTCACACTCATTGGGCTTTTAGGTAGAAAATAAAATAACACAATTAAGTTAAAAAAAATTATTATATAATATTTTAATATCAACTGTTATTAATAACCAAAAAACTAATACTGTGGAACCCGCTTACTCATTTCACAAAATCTCGTGCCCCAATATTGCACTAATTCTAACAAATTTTACTTTACTTAAGAGAAAACTACTTTGGGTTTTCCCTAAAAGCTAAACTATATTTAAATCCTTAAAAAAATTTTAAAAACAATTAACAACCTAAGGCTAATAATGTTTGGTGAAATACTTAAGCAACTCTTTATAAAATTTAAATTAATAACAGAGCTTTGGTAATTGTTGGTAAAGCTGCTGAAATTTTAGTCAAATTAACAGTTTCGGCAATAAATTCCGAGAAAATTACATATTTTTTAAGGTAATAGAGTGCAGATAAAGACAGTTTCATATTTTTAACAAAACGACTAACAATACAATAAGCAGGTTCTACTGTATTACTTTTCACATATTTTAACTAACATAAAAACCATACATAATACAAACAATCAAATCTTTTTGGTTGGACGATAAATGCGTCGAGTCTTAATACTGAATTTCGACGAATACTGAATTATTTTCAGCATATTATGCCTTTATATAAAGAAAATAACGCTGCAAAAATATGCCGAAGAACAAAGTGACTTTTCCACTAAAAAAAAACCCCAAAACGAACTTATCGGCCAACGCTTTACTTTGGTCTCGAATTACTACAATTTTTGGTCAAATGACCAACGGTTGTTGGTCAATTAATTTTCGTATATTTCGAAAATGTCATGTTACGAAAACGAAAATACTATATTTAAAATTCACGTGAACCTTAAAAATTATAAGGTTTTCAATTATTAATAAAAAAAAGAAAGACATGGCGATGACTAAAAAAAAATAGGCCGTCAACAACCCAAAAATTAAAAGCAAAAGAATTGGAATTATTGGTTATGACGTTAAATGGAAAATTTACTCCGAAAAATTACAGTTACGACAATTTCACCTAATTATAATACTTTATGATTATTATATTAAGTTATTGTGGTGTGGAGAATGAAAACCTTTGCAGGTAATAAACATTCTATAAAAAAAATTATTCAATTATGACTTTTCTTCGCTGGAAAATGTAAGTCCTTTCCGATGAAAACAAACCTACTTTTCAGCTTTTACAATTCATTCATCGACTTCAAGTGAAAAACTATGAACGAAAAGAAACCCAAAACTCAAATCATTCGAACTAAGACGATATGTTCAATGTAAATTAATTTACATTAAATGAAGTTATAAAAAATTTTTTCAATGAAATTTGAGCTTAAGAAAGGTTAAAAGACCCTTTAACCAAAACGTCATTTCCTTTACCAGAGCTTTTATTCTTGTTCCGGAGTACCGACGATCCCTGCGCTTTGAATGGCGATTAATGCGTCGCTTTCTTTCGGTCTTTCTTTCATGTAGGACTTCGGATCGAACCATTCTATCGGAGGCTGAAATGGAAATCCGCGACACACCGTGTAATACTCATCCCGGAATTTTCATTGGCGATGAAAATTCATATTTACCTTTTTAACAATGGCGGGGACCCTTTTAACAATTTTGTCCCAGTCTTGTGGGAATTGTCGGCTTAAGGTAGATTCCGCGAGAAGAAGTATCTCCTCGCTGGTGTAAATTTCTCTTGGGGCACATGTCACATCTGCAAATGGTTGCATCGTAAAATCAATTAGCGACAATGATTTACCGATGACATTTCATGAGTTCCCACCTCTCTTCCTCACACTGTAAAGCTCTGGACTGGATTCGGACTGTAATATTGCATCAGTTGAGTCGGATTTCTCCTTATTATTAATTATTTCAGTCTCGGAAATTTTTGATGAGTCGTTGGGTGAATCTAAATCTTTAAAAGAAGGTGAACTGGCAATTCCTGGAGACACCCCTAAAAAAATAGAAATTTAATCAGAAAAAATTCAGCAATAGTGGATCAAAACTCCAAGAGACATAAAAATGTCAACCAATAATTAATAAAGTTCATTTTTAGAACAGAAGATATTTCACCTTTAAATGTCTCCTCTTCGTTTTCAGATGCATACGCTCTGTCAAAATAATTTGCACCATCTTCAAATGCACCTTCGGTCAGCTGCTCATTTGATTCTGATAGAAAATATTCATCCAGTACAAGTTTCGCAATCTAAATAAATAAAAGAAAGCATTTTTATGCTTCAATAGATTTTTTATTATAAAATTAAAGTATTTGAACGAGTCATTCGTAACTTTCTTCGGTTGTTTGTAACTATTATAGGTTGCCATGGCAACGACTTTTTGTTTTCAATTTCGAGACATTTTATGTTAGTCTCAACGGTTTTGTGTCTTACATTGAAGTATGCTACTTATGACTCGACTTATGTATTAAAAGTAAAAACTTCCAACCACTCACAGTGACTAAATTCGGATTTGTCCCGGTTATTTTGAGCGTGTCGTCTCCGATTGTCACTGTGTATTTATATTCGCCGATGGTTGCATCACTCGTCGAAAAACTATGGAGTAATGTCGTTCGTTTCAAACCTGCGAACGGCGATACATAAATATGGTAACTTGACAACAAATCATTTCTACATAAACAACTTTTTTTAAGAGCTTACTGTCAACGAGACTTCCATATTTTGAACTGTCTTCGGAAGCGCTGCTGTTCAGAGACGAAGTGGACCCGAAACGTTCTTTTTCGACCATTTCAGAACGGACGGGGGAAGCATTTCGTTTAATGGTTTCTTCTATCAACTGTTTCGCATACCTGAAATCGACCAAATGAATATCACAAAAATAATTTCGAAATGAGAGACAGATAAGCAATAACGCCTTACGTGATTTTGTCTTCTGACGGACCCGTTATCTGCACCAGTCTTTCCTTTGCTCCGGGAGCAACTGTAACACATTTAACGACATTTCAAGTTAATTTTACATTCGGTTCAATACATAGTTTATTGCCTTTATTATAAGTTTTAAATTGAGCATGTGAGGAGGAATATATTAGGTCGAGTCATAAGTAACTTCCCTTTCTTTTATTTATTTCTTTTAACTTCCTGTCATATTCCTTCTTATTGTTATTGCCTTTAAAAAACGGTTATATTTTAAAATCATTCAGTCTTTTATTATTTACAACGCATATTTTTTACCAATCTGTTATTCCAAAAGCATTACATGAGAATTTTAAATTTTTGATTCTCCATTTCAGAGTTAAAAAACGGTTTAACCGCAACACAAAAGATTAACGGAAAACTCGTTGTCATGGCAACCAAAACGGTTACACAAAACAACACGATCACTTAACTGCATCGAAAATTACTTCTGACTCGCTCTCACAAATAAATAATGGAGGAAAAAAGGAAAAGTAAAAGCTCGAGAAAGCATCGAAATTAAAATATTAATAATAAAATAATATTTGGTAAGCAAACAAAATTCAATTAAGTTCAGGAGAATTTAATGTAATTGAAATTCTCTTCTCTTACACAGAACTCCAAAATGGTTTTATCTTTTATTATAAATTTTGCATTAATATTATTAAAGGTTTAATGCACAATTTTAACATATTAATTGTTTATTATACAGATTATCTTTCTGTAATTTTATTATCAAATGAGTTAATAATATTTGAGGTAAGTATACATGTAATAAAAACATTTGAAAATGTTAAGTAAGGAATTTGACTGAGAAAAATTCAAGGCAAGAAAGCATACAGTCAATACACAGACTCTAATTTGAACATCAGTTGGAATAATTTATCAGGCCAGGTATTCTTGGGAAAATCCTGTACAAAGCACATATTAAAACAATTAAACTTTTAGAATGGGTTAAAAAGACTTTAATATTAGTCTCACAAATACATCATGCAGAGTAAGCTGACAAATGATTAGGTGCTGCAAAGCCTTTGTCAAATTTCATTAAACTGCACATAAAATTAGCTTTTTAATCTCACTGATTAGTGGCATTGTTTTACCTCTTTGAAATGAGATAACTGTTTCACTCAGCTCTTCTATTATATGAACTCGTCTTCCCTTGATTCCCATAACTACAAATGACAACATTTTTTAATTTATGCAAAATAATTTTAATTTATTTTTCTATATAGCCACTACTGAGATTTTTTATATTATTATATTCATAACTGGTTTGAATTTTATCAATTTGAATGAAAAAAACTGAATTGGATCTTTAACCTGTTCATTATAAAAACAAAGCAGAACTTAACAAACAGGCAAAATAGAAAAAGTATGACTCAAATCAAAAGACTAAGATAATGAAGTCTGAATTTTTTAAAAACACATTGCAGTTCATGAGAATTGTTATTGAATACCTTTTCCTGAGTCAGAATTCCTAATTACAACTTCATCCTTGCAATAATTTTTCCCAGGAATTTTGGTTGGAGCTGCAAATTTCCCAGAAGACTTAACAAGTTCTCCAGGACCCAACATGAGGGGCTGAGACATTATTGAATTAATAGAATTGAGCATCTGAGTATTCTAAAAGTTCATAATCACATTTGGCCTATTGTAGATTATCTGCGGATAAACATTTTTAAAATAAGTGAATATGATTCCCACCTGAAAAATACTGGCACTGCTTAAACTGCTGTCCATTGAAGACACTGAGAGTATGTCAACATCAGGATGATTATATTTGTGCTTGTAATATGAAGTTCCATCCACTGTGGTCCACTGCATTGCCCTGAGTTCTATAAGTTCTAGCAGACGAAGTCTTGATGTGTAGTCTAAACTTTCATCACTGGATCCATTCCTAAATATGACAAATGCTCTATCCAGTTGGTCTGAAAATTAAATTTCACATTAATTCTGAAGAATATTCTCAATTAAGCCCAAACATAATTATATTCTCTAATTGCATAGTCACAAAATAAGGGGATGACATTTATATGATAGAAATAACTACAACATTGGGTTATTTAGAACAAAGTTTCTGGGGCTGTCAAACTTTGGTTAGGTTTCAAACAATGACCCAAATCCAAGATTACCTGTAGTCAGCAGGTAAACTGAGCACAAAATAACAACAGATGAATTTGCAATAGCAGAAAGAATCAATTTTAAATGAGTTTTATAACTAGAAACCTTATTTTGTCAAAAATCTTTCATTATTTGTAGTGATCAGTGGCAGTAACGTTAATCTTTTTACCTTTATATATAACCTCGAGGCTTTGACCATAAGTTTTAAGCAGTCCACTCAACGACACAATGCTAGATTGTAAGTTTCTATCGAAATTCCGACTCGATAGATTACTAGCAACGGCCTCGGCCAGTATCATAATTTCTTCGAAAACGCTAATGTTGGCTGAGTCGATGACCGAATGCCTGGATGCATTTGGAGATTTAAGAGGTCTCGGTTTCTGCAGTTTCTTCACTGGTCGGGTTATGACTCGAGCCAACTGTCTGGCACTCGTGGACATTTTCTATAATATAATAAACAAAATCATAAAGTACAGGGGCACTCCATTGTGTGCGTGAGGTAAATGACAGGCATTAAAAATTTGCATTGTTACTCGGTCGAAACTAAATGTTGAACATTAACGACCTGAGAAATAAACTCGTGGAGACGTGGAATTATCATTTTATTCAGAAACAAAATGACAAAAGACTTACAAATATTTTCAGGAGTTGCTGTGTAGTCGAGATGAAATGAATGCACGACGCATGCGCGTTAGGTCACTTCGCGGATTATCAAAACTCTGTGCTATCATACGTAGTTATGACGAGTCGATCGGTCGTTTTGGTATTGTGAAGTTTTCATTTATTTTTTTACCTGTCATTCGTTATTTTCCGGGAACTCCATGAAATTCAGTATATTTCGATCAAGTGTTGTTGAAATTATAAATTAAGACACGCGGTGCTTACAAATTTTATTTATGATTTCAGTCCAGAATTAGAAAAACAGCAAATGGTTGATGAGATACAACTGAATTAATTTCAAATAATTTGGAAGAGGTTCCTATTGTAGATTTCAATGGCAGGGGTTCATTTTAAAGTACTTAAAGAAATCAAAATGTTGGAAAGACAGACAAAAATTGTTTTTTTGGGCAAATGGCTCCAAAGGTCAAAGCATTCCAATGAAGGTAAACTTGGTTATTTGTTTATATCTTTCATTTTATAAAATATTAGCCTTAATTTTAAAAAATTTGGAAATTCCATTGTGTTGCATGAAAAATTCTGCCACTTTCAGTTAAAGTTCAGTAAAAAAATTCAGGAAATTTACTGTTAACTTTGTTGGTTTACACAGGTTTGTTGACAAGAGTTTTAGGTCACTGACCTAGGTTTACTTTTCAGCTGGGTCATTTCTCTGACTTGAAAACTTTCATCAGACTGTACACTTCCTTCTTTTAAATCACATTTGAACTCAGTATGAAGTGCTTTAATAGTTTCTGAGACTCAACAGGAAGTTTGAAACTCATGTTTTATTTAATGGCATTGAATCTGCAATGCCAAGTTGCAAAATTATATTTGCCATTAAAAACAAAGTCAAGGCACACTACTCCCCTGATGCTTAATGTTTTTATCTTTTCTTTTCCTAAAACTGTTAAATTTTAGTGAAAAACCTTTGGGGACATTTTTTTTTAATAAAAACATATTTTTGGGAATGTTACAGGTTTGAAATTTCATGGGTTGGCTTCTTCAAAGAATTATTTTCAAAAATCTCCAGATTATCCACAAACCAAACAATTACCTCTGCCTTCAAACATCAAAGAATTAACTTCTGAAAACTTTAAGTTTTCTCCACAAAGAAGCAGAGAGATCAGTGGATCATTTATTTCATCAGCAACTGCTCCTTCTTTGGATGATCATAAATCTGATGCAAAAGTTCCTGCTGATGACAGAATTGACTGCTATGATTGTTCTGGAACTGTCAGTTTGAGTTCTGTCATGCAAACCAATGTGCCCTTCCCCTTTGTGTCAAGAGGAAAACCTGTTCATTTAAACATGCCTGGGGGTCAATGGGGACAAAAAGAAAAATACATCTCTGAGGATTTGAATAATGTTCATCACAGAAATTCATTCAGCACTGGAGGCAGTTTTATACTCCTCAGGAAAACAGGAAGCAAAAACCTGTGCAAGTTCTTTCCTGTTGTGGATCCAGTATTCAGTAATAGCATTTCATGCATTTTCAGTATTGGTGTGAATCAAATTAGAGGTTACAGCACAGAGAAAAACAAGGTAGACATTACAACAAGTTTAGATGAAAAAATTCAAACAAAAAGTGTTTCTAAGTTATCAAATAAAGAAAAGTTAAAGGCTGCTGTTAAAGATTATGGGGTTGTGGTTATTGTGTTTCATGTGGCTATTTCCTTAGTATCCTTAGGATGTTGCTATCTAATTATTGCTAGGTTAGCATTTACCAGATCAAAAAGCTTTCTCTTTTTTTTTTACGATTTCAAATCCTGATTATTAATCAACGTTCGAATTAGTTATAAATTATTAATTAATTTTTTTTTCAGTGGAATTGATCTGCCGGATGCTTTTAAACATTTGGGAGCAGACGAAGGCGCCACTGCTGCGGGAAATGCAGCGCGTTTCATTATAGCATACGCTCTTCACAAGTCTTTAGCGCCGGGTCGAATCGCCATAACGTTAACTGCTGTGCCTTTCGTAGTGAGAAAGCTTAGGAAAATTGGGCTTTTGAAACCCCCTAAACCGAAGCCTCACTAAATATTATAATCACCGGAAATTAATTTCAATAAAAATCTCTCTATATTTAGAAATGTACATGTATACACTTATGCAATAAATTAGGAACCCAAAACATTATTTATAGAATTCTGTACATAAACTATATACAAATATGCACTTTTAATCCGAGTTAATATATTTTTAATCGTTGAAAAGTTGAATATATTAAGACTTATTTTAATATTATGAAAATATACTTTTCCGTTGTTTAATATATCTTTCTCCTGTCTATATTTTTATTCTATAAATAAATACTATACTTAAGTAGAGTTTTCTGTATAAAATCTTGGAATGGACCCTAAATTTCCACCGTAAAGTTTATTTCAAATGCATCATCTGAAAATATGTAATTCACAGATCTTCTTTTTTTTCTGTGGCGATCACTTCGAATGTTTTTTGAATAATGAGTACAGTTTTCTCTGAAAAGTACAACAAAATGTCACTTTATAGAATAAATAATTGTTTGAGTTTTAAGTAACTCCTTCTCATTTATTTATTTAATTGACTGCGAATTGGTTAACTTTTCTGTTGTAAAAAGGAAATACTTACCTTGAAATTTGTTTATCCACATCGGTTTTGATTTCCACGCAACAGTTAAATAATAAACAGGTATCGCCGAAAGGGTAATCGCCAATCCTATAACTGAAGCAAAAGAAACAGAAATTAGAATAGAATTTGAAAAATTTTTTCAAAATGCAAAACATAATCACCTGTGTTAAGTGGTTTTTTAATGGTGGGTAAAACCGTGAGAAAGACACAACAGATAAGGAATGTGATTGGAATGGCGAGATTGACTTTCACCGGTCGATGAATGTCTGGTTTTTTGTATCGAAGCCATAACAATCCAACAATGCTTGCCGCCACCGAAAGCCACAGAATTTGGCTGAAGTAATCAATGAGGACGAAGACATCGCTCGACACTAACATTACTAGTGACATTAAACACTGGAAAAATGAAAAACTGTTGATTTCGCTGCTGAGATTAAAAGACAGTCGGTTGGAGAAAGCAAACAAATCTTAATATCCTGTCTTTATTAGTGATCCCAATATCCTGAATTAATGATTTTACCGTGAAGATGAGCGATGGCACAGGAGTCAGTCTTCTAATGTGAATAAAGGAAAACACTTCGGGGAGTTGTTTTTCTTGTGCTCCGATATAAAACAATCGAGCGGAGGTGAAAAGGATTCCATTAACACCGCCGAAAGTGGACAGAGCAACAAACACCGGAACGCACCAACTAAAACTCCCAAACATTTTATTTCCGAAAGTCTGAAATAAATAAGTTTGAAAATTTTATATCTCAAACCATTTTTTCTTTTCGAATTTACTTACGACTGCGACTGCGGTTGAGGTGATCATTTCATCCGTTGGAATGACGGCAAAATAAGCGAGATTGGCAGCCACATAGACCAAAGTCACGATGGGCATTGCGATCCAAATTGCTCTCGGCAAGTTTCTGAAAATCGATAAAAAGATATACGAATGAACCTGAAAATATTCAATATTCAGACGCCAAAATTCTCGAGTGAATGACAAAAGACATCGCCATAGTTACAATACGTTCCATTTTTTAAGAAAAGCAGAAAAACACTTTTTTTCCGAAGAGAATATAAACCACCGATGTTTTATTAATGAACCTGACTTTTCCACTAAGAGACTTTCATTGCAGATTTTTTCTATCGTTTGTCTTCCGCCTCTTAAGAAATTACTTTTTCTTTTATTTTCAACTGTTTCTTTTGTTTTGTAAGTTTAACTTCTGGAAATTTCTCTGAAATGAGAAAATCCTTTCGGGAACAAAAGTTACTCTTATCGGAATTTCCTTTCACTATCGTTCAGATTCTGTCGGTGACAGTGATAAGAGATAAAAGAGGAGACATTTGAGAGATTCAAATGAGAAATTATGAAGCGGTGTTTGGGGAAAAGAGAATTTTAATTTTTATCATTTCAATTTCAAAATATCGGGTAAGACAAAAGAAAACATCGATAAGAGAAATTTTAATCAATTATAGAACCGGTTACACCACTCTCGAGTAGTCATAAGTAGTTCTATGTCAGAAAATAGGTTAAATCAAAGTCTCAATGACAGATTTGCTTCGTTATGTGAATTTCCTTTGCCGAAAAATAATGAAACTCGGGGTGATCATAAAGCAGAATACTCCGATTAAAAAAAAATGATAAAAAATCAACTTTTTCACTTACGCAAATCCCGAAAATGAAACAATTTCTCTCTCCTCGTTTTATTATTGATATACAAAAAGGGTTAAAAAATAAATCTCGAAGTGAGTTCTTCAATGAAAGACGTGCTCTTTCCTTCGGGATTAAATTGCCTTCATTGAAACAACATTCAATCGCTTCCCTTTCCCCAAATCCGCTTTTCCAATTTAACGAATACACTTCTCTTCCATTTATAGGCTACAGTATCCATTACTGCCAACGCCCACGAAACATTCGCAATCAGACACTCTTGGTTGAGTGGGGGGAGTCAACCCTTTGAACCCATCCACCCTACCAACGTTCGTAGGTTTCACTTTCTTGTATATCTCATTTCCCTATAGCGTTGGTTTAGTTATTACTATCATTCCCACTTCGATTTTAATTAATAATTATTTAATTGGATTTTTTCAACTCTTTCACCAAATTGCACTTTAAAGTTTAAACAAAAAAAATGAACCACGAAAGACCAGCGGAAGCTTCAAAAACTTGTTGTCATGACAACCCAAAACGGAAGTTATTTATGAATCGTGCACTAACTTGTAAGGATCTTGTAGCTCCTCCGTGACGAAGTTAAGATAATTCCACCCTCCGAAAGCAAACAAACCGGAATAGAAAGCCAAAGCGATGTCTGCAGTGTCAAAATCTCCTTTGAACGGATCTTCGAAATTCGATATTTCACCTGCGAATACAAATGAATCAATACAAAATACAACCGAATGCTCATCCATGGTTGCAAACGTGTCCTCACCTTTGGCCAAATGAACGATCCCCGCTATGATGATTATAACGAGGGCGAGGAGTTTGGCCGCCGTGAAGATATTCTGTACTCTCATCGCCCATCTCACGCTGAGGCAGTTAATTGCAGTAAGAGTACCTGAAAGTGTACCATACTTATAGTAAAATATGTCTGAAAATGAAAGAGCAATAGTTGAGAAAAGTGGCACAAAACATTTTTCTAAGATGTCACCAATTAATTACCATTTAAGTAGTATAACCTTCAAAAGCATATCAGCGAGAGTTATTAGTGCGAATTAAAAAAGCCTGCACCGTTACGACTGAAATGGAGGTTTTGCATACTAACATAAACAGAGAGCAGCCAACAGCCTGATGGCGTTCTCCGGTGGTTCACAGTTCGGGTAGAACGGTTTGGCCGCGTAATGAGCGAAGGCCAAAGCGACGATGGCTTGTGTGGTGGGTCTGAGGATGAGCATGGTCACCCAGAGGAGGATGAACGCCGGAAGGGGGCCGAACGCCTCGAGGATGTACGCGTAATCCCCTCCGGAACGCGTGATGACCGTTCCCAGTTCTCCGTAGCAGAGGGCCCCGAAAGTGGAGAGGATTCCGGATGCGATCCATACCAGAAGAGACACTCCGACGGATTTTGTGCTTATGAAGACTCCTGGAACGTGATTTGGACGTTTAAACGGTTTACATTTTAATGGGTTATTCGCAGAAGTACCTGTTGGTGATATAAAAATTCCTGAGCCGATGATGGTTCCGATAATGAGAGCCACTCCATCGAATAGTGTGATTTTTCTTTTTAGGCTGATTTTGTCTTTGTCCTCAACCGTCATATTTACTCACTTTGGGACATTCCTGTTGGAAATTAAATATAACCTTTATCGGAATTCCCAATAAATATTTTATTTAGGTTAAATTCTAATTATTCAAACAGATATTTTTAATCAATTCCCCCGTTGTGAATGACAAGAGATATTTTATGCTCATTAAAGTGATAAAAGAGGTGACTTGCATTTTAAATTGACTTTTATTTATTTTACAAAGATGAAAGAATTCCGAAAGCTACAACTTTCAAAAATGGTTCTTTTGTCAAATTTATTCAGCGGAAATTGGCGAAATTAAATGAGTCGTTATAATGGTTCTAATCAACGGTTCTAATTGACTTCCCGAAGCTGAGGGCTCCACACATAACCACAAGTTTTCTCATTTGTTATGATTTTGAGATACCCGAAAAAATATTGTGAATGGAGTGCACTTTCAAAGCAGAAAAGTGTGAATTTTGTGGAAAAACTGAAGAAACCTCCAATATATTTGTGTATAGAACAAATTTCAAATAATGGGTGAAATATATGAGGCAAACAAACCGACAAAATATCTAAAAAAAAAAAACAAAGCAGAAAGTTTACTCAGGATTTATTAAATCCCTTTAATCTTTTAAAGTTTAGAGGCTGCAGAAAAACACTGAACAATATATCATTTTCCATGTTTTGTTAAAAAATAATTACTAAACTCATGAGAACTCTTTTTTAATTTTAAAAGACTTCGAAAAATAATTACTCACTAAATAAATTCAGCTGACATAAGAGATTTATCCACTCATTACCCCCGAAGGAGTACAAAATCGCAACACTCACTTTCCCCGCCAAAACCACTTTCAAAGGAGATACATAACCACTACCTCGACAGGAACGCACGTCAACTGAACTAACTGTCACGATTCTGGCTCTTTCGTTGAGCGCAATCTCCAGCCTACTGACAAGCGCGATTTTTTACTCTTAATCAAAGCCAACAAACAATAAGATAACTCGATTATACGGCAGAGAACGGATTAATTAAAAACACAGAGCAATATCAGTTGCCACGCGATGAAATGATGTGGGGTAATGAAAAAGAACACAAAAAATATAAACACATTTTGGGTCACAATGGAGAACGTGCCGCTTTTTCGTGTCGAAACGATTCTCCTGCGAAGTTCAAAAAAAGTTTAAAAAGGGGGAATGAAAAGCCGTCCTCACACTACTTTTAAATATTTCAATACGCCCAATTCAGGATTTTGTCCCCTTTCTCTTTTGCTGTCCCAGGTGTTGTCCCATCATGATTATATACTGTCCGATTATATCGACTCCCCTTCATTGGGTTTCAATGAATTTTGTCAGAACTCATTTTGCAGCTTTTAAAAATCATCCAGAATACTTATTTTAATAGTCGTTTCTTTCCCGTCTTTGTTTATTTTTAATTCACGTCACCATTTTATTTCACCACCTGCTGTTCTCTGTAAATAGTTTACAATATAATTTTATAAGTTTATTAGAATTTATTATCTGTTATAATTTTTTATAAATGTTGCAGGAAATTAATCGTAATGTTGCCGGTAAAAGTTTTTAAAACTTTTTAGCAACAAATCGAGCGACAATAGATTTTTGATAACGACATTTTATCTAAGACATAATTTCTTCTTGTATATATTTTATTATTAATATATTTGTTTGTAAAAAAGTGTCAGTTTTTATTAGGAGAAATTTACATACAAAACCCTCAAAGTCTTTGTATGCAAAAGCGTTGTCGTTATTAATGTCCAAAATCGGCATAATGTTTTGTAAATAGGATTTAATTACACATAATATTATTTTAATTATGCATAATATTTTAATAATTCATTTAATATTTATAAAGTTTTAATTGTACATTTTAATTATACTTTAATTTCATTTTGAAATATTTTTTTACAGTCAAATTAGGAATAAAAAATTACTGAATTTATAGTGAGTATATAATATAACTTATCGATTCAGTCGATACTGTCGCTTTCTGAAAAACTTCTTTAATTTGGGCAAGAGTTAAGTAAAAACTAAGGAAACTTCTGAATTATATTTAAAATCATTGTGGAGTTTTTAATAAAGACAATGGAAAAAAAATCTCACGTGTGAAAGACCGAAAAGAAATACTAAATATGCCCCCATCAGTTCTCAAAAGTAAAGTTTTTTTTTATTCTGCGGAATATATCCGAAAAAGGGCGGTCCGGGAGTCCAAATATTTCGGGTTCAAATGGCCAAATATTAGGGGAGGCGGAACCAAATGAAAAGATGAGAAAAAACCGGTTCCATAAGCAAACAAACAGCTCGGGGGAGCAGTGACTCGAGAGTTAACGAGCCATAAAAATCGTAGAGGTTGTCCCAAAATTAAGTCCCTCCTGCCACATAACATGCTGACATCTCTCATAAACAATGAACAGCAAAAGTGTCCGCCATTTTGAAGCTAAAAAAGTTTTTTTGGTTTGTTCGTGTTCGGTTTATTTGATTTTATTTCTCGTTTTGTTTCTATACATGATTTTTTCTCGGGTTTTAATAATCGAAATTTTTCAAATTTGAAATTGGAATATCAAACTCTGTAATAAATAATGAGGTTAACCGCGTGTCTGAAAAGTCACCGGAAAACATGCTTCATCATGAAAACAGTACGTAAGCGAATTTGAAAAACTTCAAGTGCAGGAACTGTTTCGAGCATCGAAATTAAAATAATTCCAACACTGACTCCGTTCAGTTGTCCTTAATTGGATCATTTTCAAATTGGTCTGCATCAGAAAATACCCCGAACCTTACTTCTAAAAGAATCGACTCTGTTTCCGACTCCGTGTTCATAAATAAAAAAAAAATAAAAATAAAACAAAAAAAGAGCTTTCAAAACGCTGGATAAAAACGAAGCACACCCCCGCTGAGGTAAGATTTCTCAGCTGTAAGAAATCCAGGTTGGGGGCATTTATTCTTCGAGAGGCTTTTGTTAAGTGTGCTTCGTCAAAAACACTCTTCGGTTTAAATAATTATTTGCTGTGCTTATTTAACCGCGATGAAAAGTGACAAAAGTGTTCTGTTTCCGCCACTGAGGGGGCGATGACTTTTGGAAAAGTGGAATTTCCTTCTCGAGAGGGCGAAGGAAAGCACTCGGTTAAATCAAATTTACTGCTGTTGGATTAGGATTAAAAGAGTGATTTCATTTACTATTACTACGTAATTAATTATTTACTACATGCGTACTATTATTTAAACGTTTGAGCCACGAGGGCTTCAAAATTAGGGTACAGTACTGATGTTAAATTATCCTAAAAAATAGGGAAATGAGTGAAAGCTTTAAAAAGCTGTTCAAAAATAAAAGGCAAAAGTAAATCAACAACAATTAAGGCGGTTTGTTAAGGGAAAAGCTTTGAAAGAAAAAACATCCCCTTCGAAAAGTGAGCAAACACTCAGAAAGAGGGGAGAAGAACACATCTGAAAATCAAAAGAACTGACTAATGAGGAGTGAAAATTCGAATTTCCTGAAAGGACCGAAATGTCATCTTTCGCTCCTTTCATGCCCTTTATTTGATTATTAATTAATTAATGTTTTACTTAAATAAACATTTAGTTCTGTCATAAGCCAATTAGAGAAATTAGTACTCCAGTGGCTGTACTTACTCCTCTGAAGACCTGAAAACAATGATACGGTGGCAATAGAAACACCAAATCAACAGGCGACACCATTGGGATCTTCAGAAATGACTGAAAACGATTGAATATGTGATAAAATAAAACCTTAAATGAGTTTTCTGAGTGCAAAGTGAATAATTGTCTATTTTAAATGGCCCAAAGTGATAAAACAGACATAAATAAAATTAGTAAATTTGACGGGAGGATATTGAGAAGCAGACATTATAAACGTTCTTTCGAGGACTCTCGTCCCATTAAACGATTGTTTACTCCCGAAATTAAACGACACCTCAAGAGTTGGTTGATAAGAAGACGAGAAAATCCATACCCCAGTCGAGAGGAAAAAATTGAACTCGCTGCAGAAACTGGTTTGACTTACATACAGGTAGGTTTAGCACCACTCAATTAGATAATGCAAACACAAGTAGTTCAACTGGTAAATGTTTATGAAGTAATTAGTATAACATGTTGTCACACTGAAACATCCAAATCTGGAGAATGTGGACTTTTACCAGCGGTTGGTAACATTCACATGCTCACTTGTCGATACACAAAATATTTATCAAAAACCCTTTAAATCTGACTTAGACCTGTAAATGTCGACATTCAACATACAATGATCGTCACCATGCACCGGTGAGGATGTAAAGGTATAAGAATATAATGATATATTTTGTCTGTGATGATATTCACCGGTGAAGGTCCACATTCCCCAACTTCGATGTCTAATGCTGTCAATGGTAACATGCATTTATTTATACATGAATAAGTAATTTAATTCAATTTAATTTAAAACAGAAAATCTTGCCCTTTTCTCTCGATTACAGCTTTAATGTCTCCCAAAAGAACTGCACTGAAAATGTGATTTTCTCGCAATTTAAGTTTAATTTTAAAACTTTTGTTTCAGTCAGAATGAACATTTCTATTAAAAATCAAATTTAAAATAAAAAATTTGGTCAACGATCTATTCATTTTATTTGTTAGTATTTAATAAAGTTGATTATTATTTATTACCTTTATTACTTTATCAGTTAGTTCTGTAGTTTAATAGTTTCTCAAATTGTGCCGAATTTTCAGCTAATTATGAGCTATTTTGTGATTGTCGTAATTAAATGACAAATTTCAGATATGCAATTGGTTCGCGAACTGGAGGAGAAAATTAAAAAATTCGGGGAAAAACGTGAGCAAGTTTAACTGGAGCGCACTGATTAAAAGCTACAACGATCAAGCCCTGGGCAACGTCGAGCACATAAGCATCAGTTCGGACGACAGCATTTGGGAGGAACTGAGCATAGATCAGAGCAAACAGGAGAAATCGAGGCAGACTCCAGACACGAGTCACTCCGTGGATCACTCCTATACTTCTGCCCAAACAGAAAAGACTTCAGAATCCAGAAAATCTGCGAGTTCTTGTTCAGAACCCCTGCCGAGACTCAAAGCAGCGTCGACGGATTCCCTCCCTCAGTGCTTTCAAATAAGCTCGACTACAGATTTCATAACGGAGCCGTCTCGAACATTCAACAGCAAAACGAAATTGGGTGTCTTTAGAAAACCGTCAAATGAGAAAGCATTTACTAAAAATTTCGGAAGCAAACGTAAAAAATCCGGGAGAGATAAAAACTGGAATTACAAAAAAATGATCGAGGAACTCAGGTGCAGGACGAATCACAACGTTTGCTCCAAAGAATGTAAAATTCAAGGCGATCCTTTTTTGCTTTCCAAGTGGAGAAAAAGTGCAGCTCTGTATCAGCCGGATTATAGTGTTTACTCCTCTGTCGGTCGATTAGAAAGAAAAACCAGAACTTTCCATAAACCTCACGAAAGTGCACACGGCAGGGAAGAATTAGATGCTGCAGAAGCTCTCACCTTCCTCTCCCGGGCAAACAAATTTTAATTCCCCCCCTCAGCAAAGAAACAACGCCATAATTGCTCAAATTTTTCTACAGCCAAAATATATAAAGTTACTTCAGCTCAAAAATTTTTTTACGAAATGATTTTTAAGATTTTAAAAAATTCTTGGATTGAAAACAATAGTGCTATTCTAAAGGTAAAAAGTGGTACAGTAAAATGACGTCATATTGTCGAATTCCCGACGTGCTTTGCCAAGACTGTAATTATATTTTACTTTTATAAATTAATAATTAAAAATAAATAAAGGAATGATGATTTTTTAACGAGTCTTTGCCTCCCACATTATCCCATTCTACTTAGAAAATTCAAAACTCATGAATTAGAGAATTTTGACGAAGTAAATAGAAATACCACGATTGTTATTTTCGGTAACTGATTTACTGAACTGGCTCTTAATAATAATTTTGATAACAACCACACCTGACAACATACCTTTTCATGGCTGAAATAAACAGGTAAAAAATCAAAAGAAATTTGCCATTACTCTTTTGTTACCCTTTACCCTCATGTCAAAAATGTGTTTACTTTACTCCTTATGAATCCTTACTCGTATGAAACCTCACTTAAAGCTTACGGATGTTAAAATAATCCTTCGTGAGTCTGCCGTTATATCATTGACATCTCAATGGTGGTCACTGTTAGAAACAAAAAAATATCTTAGTAGCTCTTATTCTAACTGATATAAAAAAATATTAGTGAGCTTTAAAAATGTACAAACCACTGTCAGATTTATTGAAACTCTTCTGATAAGAAATTTTTAAATTCCTTATTTAATTTTAATCAGAACTTGGATCATATAATATTTATTTATAAAATATAAATATTATATATAATTTATTTATCTATAAAATATTTATTTTAAATAGAACTTCGGTCATAAACTTAATCTATTTCATCCAAACATTAAAAAACTTTTTAAGACTCAATTTTCGAAGACTTACTTTTTATAAATTTCATGCTCCAGTTTCATTATTTTTAATTAATTCTTAAGTTTTGCTAATGCTTAAAGATAATTAATAATGTAGATGTAAATTTTAAAAAATTACCCTACCGTTGACATTATTAAAACTCATTTATCGTAAATGAAAACCAAAAACCGGTAAATTTTATTTCGATTTGCAGTGTAGCCAACCGTATTGCTGAACTTTTTGGACTTCAAAAGTTGGTACTTCCAATTTTATTCTTAGAAAACATTTGATTTAGGAATTAATATTTTTTGTTTGGTTTTTTTTTCGAGTCAGAATGAGTATATAAATAAAAATAGAATAAATTTAGAAAAATTAAACAAAATGGGGACTTCTGCAAAAGGTAATATTAGGCATGCTTTGAAAATGTCTACTAATTACATATAAGGTTATTATTTACTTTTTGAGATTGTGCATAGGTTTAAATTAATGATTATTTTATTTCGTAGGTTTACTTCGAAATATTTGGCAACCCCAGCTGCAATTTGTCCGCTTCAAAAGTAAAATTAATATTACCAAACCAAGACCACCTCATTTTCAAAGAGCCCTAATGGAAGCTGTTTGTAGACCGTACTTTAAAGAAAAAAGACGGCCCTCCCATGTTCCAAATTATGATATATGCGGTTCCGTTAAAAATGTTCAAGAAAATCCGGTAGGTTTTCCATTATTTGCAAAGAAAGAATTTAAAAAGGCATCTGGTGAAAGGGACAATAAATATCAATTTAACAGTTTGATATTAGGTTTTGTCAGTGAAAAAATATATATTTTTTCAGGACCATCCTTTGGAATTAATTTTAGCCAGGGAGGCCTTGAATTGGTTTAAAAATTCTAAAATGATTGCATTTTTTCATCAGAATTCCATGACTTCTGAAGAAAAGTTTCGGGTAATTTAACTACATTTTCATTAGGCTTCTAGCCGTATTTTTTAATAATGTGTACTACTCTGGTTAAATGTGTTTTCTTTTAGAATCAGCTAACAACCAAAAAGAGTGGAATGAAATTATTCTTTTTTAAAAATTCAATTTTACGAAAAAGCCTTCGTGGAAGCATTTATGAATCTATCATGCAACTGTATGAGGGTCCTACTGCCACTGTTTTCAGTGCTGATGTAGACATTAGTAGCCTTTTGAAAATTTCTAAAAAATTGCCAAAACTAATTTTAATGGGTTTGTATAAGTTTGTTTGTACTGACATGCCCAGATTACTCTGTACTCTTTTTATTCTTGGTTTTCTTTCCAGCTGCAATAGTTGATGATAGGCTGTTGAGTTATTCCGAATTGCAGCACTGTGGAAGATTTCAAAATATATCAGAAGCTCAATCTAATTTACTTGTGTCATTGAATTTAGCTTCACAAACTGTGGTTCAGCAAATAAGTCATCATCCAAGCAATTTGGTTGGACTCCTTAATCAGCATGAAAAGCTTTTAAAAGATGGTGACAGTTAAAAAGAATTTATAGAAAAATTGAGACGTTCACTTTAAATAATTTAAATTATGAAGTGGATATTTGCTGAAATTTGCTGTGCAGTTGTACTGTGTGTCAAAATAATTAGTATATTTGTCATTATGTCATCAAAGATGGAAATTTTTTTATGGAAAATTAAAATTTGATAAACCACTTCAATTGTTGCAGTGAAGACAATTCTTGGTGTTATTATTTCATTAAGAAATTTGGTTGAACTTAGAGTTTATTTGAAACATAAAAAATTTATACAGTTTATTTGCTGTTTAATTTTATGAAATGGCTACTGAGAAAAGATTGTTTTCCCAATGAGATTTCTCAGATTATAAACAAAGAAGAATTTTTACCTTTTTTGACTGAAGATATGATGTTGAATTTGTATTACAAATTAGTAGTTTTGTTTTTGTATTACAGAAAAAAGTACTGAAAAAATGCAAATAACAGTTGGACAAATGTACTTAAAAATCTTGATACCTTTTCACCCTTTTTAATTCTTAATACACACTTAGTTAATATACACTAGATATAGTCACACCTTTTTTAATAAGAAATTTAAAAATTTATGATTTTAAACAACTTTTTATTCGAATCTAAGAGTTTAATTTTCATAACTATTTGAGAAAAAAAGAACAAATGGAAAGTTAAATGCTGCTACTTGTCCTTTGCCGGCCCTCATACATTTACTAATGTTTCACTGAGTCACAAAAAGACTGTATAATTAACTTTCGGGAAGAAAATACGTGAAAACTCGGTCAAATTCGGTTCGTTGAAGCTCGCGACAGTCGCGTCAAAGCTTCAGCGGCATCTAATACTTCCCTGTCGTGCAGACTTTCGAACTGCTTCCACGTGTTTCTGTTTTTTTTCCCGGGAAATTCAGCCGGTAAATGGCTCTTGCAACTCGGCTGAAAGCGAGCGGCGCTTTTTTTCCATTTAGACAACAAAGCCGGATCCCCTTCTTGTTTCTCACATTCTTTTGGACAAGCTGTTCGACTTGCGGTGATATTAAATTCTTCTACCATTCTTCCACGAATTCGAGTTTTATTTCGCCTTCCTCTATATTTCCCCGCTTTACGATAACTAAATATTTTTCATTTGAAGTTGTTGATTTACCGAGAAATTTCATTTGTTATTTACTTTCGATTGTTTTATGTGATTTTATACTGGTCTGTTGTGGAACTTGTTTAAAAACATTGAAAATAATCAAGTTTATTTTTTGGATGAATTTGAAGAGGAGGACAGGTCTTAATTTCAGGATGTTTTGAAATGAAAAATAAAAGCGGAATGGAGTTACTATATCAAATTTTTAAAACGGAAATAAAAATCTTGAAATCAAGCCTTTTCTTTAATTGTTAAGGCCAATATCCAAGCAAGGTTTTTTCTCTATGCTATTTGTAGTTAATAATCTCAATGAATAAAAGTCAGCCCCGATTTATCCAAATCAAATGAAAAAATATTATGTCCTTTCTTTTATAAGCATAGAAAATACAATCCATGTTCATAATATTCCACCAGTTGTTATTTGTGACCATAATTTTCTATTTATTCTGCTTTAAAAATTGGAGGATTGAGAAGTCTTAGAATGTTATCAATCAAACCAAATTTACATGGATGGCTCAAAGGCCCTCGACATCGAAAATTCAAAGGGTAACGAAATAAATAAAATATGTAAACGCGATATTAATATGATAATGATCGTGTCGGCATTACGAAAGTTTCGAAGCAGATAAGATTTTTGAAATGCCCGCCATTTGCAACGAGACGACAGAGTGAGCTAGTGAGGAGGTTAGTTTAATGTCGACAGTTTTCTCTTTGAAGTCGATAAATCCAGTTTAAATAACATTAATAATGGCCGCTGAGATCAAACCCGCTGCAGGTTCCAATGACAAGAATAAGGCTACCAAAAAGCCAGTACTTATATCTAAATTGGAAGGTTGTAGTGATGACATAAACGCAGCTATTATCATTCCTGGGGAAGATGGTGTTATTAGTGTGAGCGATGACAGGTATGATTATTCTTAAAATACGGTTTAAAAATTGAACTGAATTACGTATCTGGTAATTACATAAAGGTAAGATATGAATGAGTGATAATTGGAGTTATTTTAAAACTACTGCAAATTGTCATACCTTAAATTTTCCAACGAATGTTTACCACCTATTGAAATGTTTGTGTTTGAATTTTTTGACGGCTAAATTTTTTTCTTATTTTACCACTTGAACAGTTTTTAATTAATAAATTTTTCCATTATTTTCAAGGACTGTTAGAGTTTGGCTTAAAAGGGATTCTGGTCAGTACTGGCCAAGTATATGCCATTACATGCCTGCTGGAGCTACTGCAATAAGTTACTGCCCACAAACCAAACAATTATATATAGGATTAGAGAATGGAACAATAAATGTGAGTACTGTTGTATTATTTTGGTCTCCACAAATTGTGTCCATCATCATCATTTTGACTGTGAATGTTTCAGGAATATTTATTAGCAGATGACTATAATCGGATAATATCCAATAGGTCCTATTCTTCTCATCAAAATCAAGTTGCTGCAGTGCACTTTTGTTTTTTAAATAAGTGGCTTTTAAGTGTTGGACATGATAAGTTCTTTCATTTTTATTGCACCCAAACTGGTAAAAGAATATCAGGGCATCAGGGTGATGCATGGTTTACTGCTTTACAGTATCCTTTTTATGTTTCCATTATTATCAGAATGCATTTTGTGTCCCTCAATTTACAATGTGGATTTGCTACAGTAAAAACTGTGTTAAATGAGAGTTAGAATTTATGGAAAAAAGGCAGATAAGTTCAATATATGAATCATTAGATTTAACTGCTTAAATAAGGGACAATAATATTTATTAGTTTATTGATTGAGACCAAATTTTTTCATTATGAAACAGTCAATTTAAGTGAAATCTATTTTGAGCTCTTCACTAATATTTCTATATGATATCTAATAGTTGTTGATAAATTTTATTTAATCCTTTTGCAAATACTTGTTTATATCTGTCTGAGATAATAAATTATATCATCAGTCTCTGAGAGGGCAAAGGTTTTTGATTGTAGTCTTTCATCTTATGTACTCATAAAAACTGAACCTGTTTTAGTATAAAGAAGATACAATAAATAGTTTCCTTAACATTTTCCCTACAGATTTGATTCACAAACTAAGCATGCTTTTATAGGGGATTATTCAGGGAATATTGTTATGTTGAAACTTGAAAACAACGGCTGTCAAATGATCACCACATTAAAAGGACACACAGGGAGCATAAGGGCTCTCGAATGGAATTCAGAGCAACAACTTCTTTTTTCAGGAAGCTTTGATCACAGCATAGTTGTTTGGGACATTGGAGGACAGAGAGGAATCGCCTATGAGCTGCAAGGGCATCAGTAATTATTCACTCATTAAAGATTTCAATCATGTGAACCTCGTTTTTATATTTGGAATGTTTTTCTTTTCCAGGAATAAAGTTACTGCTATTAAATATGCAGCTCAGAAAAAAATATTGTTTTCTGGAGGTGAAGACTCTCTTATTGTAGCATGGGATATGAGCAAACCAAGGAAAGAGGTAATTTCCATTGTTTTTATATTGCAAGTGTTGCAATAATAACAATTGTGAATTTTCAGACTCCAAATTGGAAGGAGTCAGACACCTGTCAAAAGTGCAACAGACCTTTTTTCTGGAACGTTAGAGCGATGATGGATCAACGACAAATGGGCATGAGGCAGCACCATTGCAGATATTGCGGGCAGGCCGTGTGTGCGAAATGCAGCACCGGAAGATCAATTATTCCTATCATGGGCTTCGAATTTGACGTTAGGGTTTGTGAACCATGTCACGTGACACTTAGGAACCAAGAGTGAGTGCTTTTTGAACTGCACATCGGGACCATTTGTTATTATACGAGCGATGTACAGTAAATTATTTAATTTTTTTCAGGCTTACTTCATTAGCCAAATTCAGCGACGCTAAGCATTCAATTTCATTTATGGATTTCGATGAATCCAGAGATCATTTGCTAACAGTTGGACAAGACAGACTGATCAAAATATGGGACGTCTCACCTCTTATGCAGTAGTTGTGCGGCCACCAACTAATTATCCCACTTGACTTTGACAATACTTGGAATTCGAGTTCAAACAGTCCTGCTCTAGTCTTCAGTTTCATGTTGCTCAGCGATGCTTTCATTGTGAAACTCTGCAAATCTACACAATTCACCAAAAGTTGTTATCTTGATGCTTATAATCGAATTTAATATTTTATTATTAATATTAATTATATTAAAAAAGTACATTAGATGAGCCTTCTGTATAAAATATGTGAATTATATATATTGAAAAAAAACATTCGATAAACATATTGAACTTTTTAATTTAGCACATTCTCAAAGGCATTGATTGTTCCTATGCTTTGATAATTATCTAAATTCGTCTTACATATTTCTCATTCCTTTTACTTTTTTGTGTAATGTATTTTTCTATTATATTGCCTTTTAGTAACTTTTAAATCATTTTTTCGAGTATGTCTTCCTGGAATCAGTCAGTAAAGAGGTTCGTTCAGGTTTTGTGAATAGAGTATACTCTTGTCTGTTTGTTTTCTTTCTGTTTTGGGAATTCTCTCATTGGTTTTGTTTTCTCTTTTTCAAATGTCCTGCATCAGTTCCCACCTTTTATCAAACCTTTGTTGTTTATTATTTCACATCTAAAAGCTTCGAAGGAAGGTGGTTGAAAAAAATAAGGGAATTTGGGGTTTTTATTGAACTTCACAGCCTTCTGCAAAAACCTACAAATATTCAGTTGTCTTGAAAAATTCAATTCCTTTGCAAAATTGAAATAATGCCTCTGAACAGACTAACTTTCATTCGAAATAAAACGAAACATTTTGAAAAGAGTTTAAACGTTCGACCGAAATGAAAAATTGAAAGGGTCAAAACATAAAAAAAAAAGATGGCGTGACATATTCGCCGTAAGTTTTGTCAATCTTTCTTTTTGAACATGAGCAAACCCGAACAATCTCCTTGTTAAAAAAAATTATAGGAAAAAAAGGAGCGAAGAAAAAAAACTTGTGTACGCTTTCATGATTTTCAATCGAAAATCACAGTGAAAGAAAACTACAAATCCAAAAGGAAAATTTATAAATAAGAAATATAAAAGATGAGTTGAATAGACTGGAGATTTGATCTGTGCAATACGGAAAAGGTGGATGAGGGGCTGAAGAAGTGGTTGAGGGAAAATGCGAGAAAGAACTTGGTCATGTTTTGGATTTCCCATTTTCACTTTTTTTTTCCAAATGCAAATTTTTATCATTCGGCGCGAGTTTTGTGCACAAGAATTTTCATTTTAATAAGCAAAGGGATGAGCGGTTGCATTTAAGGGTTCATTTAACACTCATTTCCAACTTATTGTCTTCGAACCTTCCAATTTTGAAAGTTTCAAAATTTTCGGACAATTTGTTTGATAAAACCGATTTTAATTGGAATCATTTTTGGGAAAAAATCCTTCCCCAGATGGAAAATAATGTGAATTTGAGTCTTAAGAAAATGCGGGATGATTTTCCCAAAAGAAAAAGCCCGCTACGTCTGTAGAGGACTCACCTATTACGCTCCTTTGTCCCGAATTTAATAAAGGTGGAGAGAAGCACCATTATACAGACCTTTATTAATGAACAAAGATATTAAGATCTTTTCCTTAACTTCAGAGGCGGGTTTAATGCGTTATCAAGCGAGGGTCGGCATCTTCGGGGAATTTTAATTAATTATGCTTGTAAATCTGCACCTAAATTCCTTTTCGTGTGATGTTCGGCTAGGAAATACGACATTTTATTTATACATTTTCATACAGTAAGAGGATCCCAATACAGTGAGAAAATGTGAGTATTTACATACGGGTAAAAATTTTATTCCTTTGGTTTTTTTGACTGAGATTTCCACGAAATGATTTTCTGGACGAGATTTTTATGATATTTATTGTTACGAAAGTTGTTAATTTTAATTATCGTGCGGTAATTTTGTTTAAGAAGAAATTGTGAACCTCAATTAAAGTATAGTTAATAATTAATTAATAATGTTTAATGATAGTAATAAATGTTCTGGTTTCTTATCCAACTTTGAAGAACACTTTTAACGTCAAGGACATGCGAATTTTGTGATTTCGTGTCTCATCTCAGAGACTAAAATCGATTCTTTGATATGAAATGTTTATTTCCTCACCTTATAAAGAGAGCTCTTCCTTTTGGATTTCGTCCAGGTGTTTTGTCTGACGTTAACCGCTGTTATTAAGTGGGTTTTACTGATTGGGGAGTGTGATTTTCGTTTATTGTAACGGAAAACGCGGTCGTGTTTTCAGCAGTTCAGCAGTTCTAATTTTTTTTGGTGACGGAATTCTACAATTCTAAAACAATAGTTTTGTATATGTTAGTTATCAATGATATCTTTGTAAGTCTTAAAAGTTGTACTGTAATTGATAGTTAATTCATTTGAGTTAAGTGTCATAATGTAATTAAAAGGTGGTTTCATTAAGAAGTAATTTTACCATAAGTAGCTTCGTAATTAAAACGATTTAAAACACCGAATGCAGTGCAGGTTTGTGAAATTGTTCCCAACAGAGCACTTCTAAAAGAGCTGAAATTTCAGCGTGGAATCGTTGGAAATTCGTACTTTCAGTCAGTTTTTTATTGTTCTCGGTCATAACGCTTGAAAGAGATTTTTGTTTGAAATTATCAACCCCACTCTAATGTCTTAACACAAGGGGTCGCTTGAAAAATGGGAAAAAATGTAAATTCATTTGCTTTCGATTGTTCGAAAGACTTATTTTCGGAGAGTATTCGCTTGAATATTTCTGTCGAGAGCCACGACAATTGTTAGCATTTTGAATTAATAAAAAAAAACCTTTTTTCCAAATTAGAAAAATTTTTCTCGACTTGTTATGGAAATTAGAAAAATTACCTCTTTCTGAATTCATCCCGAACCCTATCTGAATTAAAACGAAAGAGAATCGGATAATCTCTCCGAATTATTTTATTGTTTTTTAAATTAATCCTTCGGCCGGTGACATTAATCCGCCAAGAGCCGCTTCAGTGAGGAAACGTTATCAACACTGCCTCCGAGATGCGGCTTGGCTTTGCAACGGTCCCTGGCCCCGAAAGAGTTGGCAGCGCGAAAGTCCAACATGAGCACCGCGTCCAATTAATCCGCGCTCCGTGTGGGCCGAAAATTCAATTGGGGCCCTATATTCATCCTTAACTGATAGGAATAAAATGAAACTGGGCATGCGCACTCGGGGCCCTGTCTTGCCGCCTTAACTCCATCCGATCTGTTAGTTGTGCGATGATTGTCGTGAGGTTTTGTTTCGTTCCCGGTCGGTTTCATTCACTGTCAACCGAACACGTTTTCTGGAAAGTCTGCCGCTCGAATTGGTGGTTGTTTCTGTGTGTTGGTGGTGATGTTTCCTGATAACCGGGCGAAATCCCTGCTTGGAAAGGGTAACTTTTTTGGGGAATGTCGGTGCTGTAATTGTTAAGCTTCCATTGAAGGTTTCGAGGCCTTCTTTCGAGTGGCTGTTCAAAATGGAGGGAACATAAGCTGTTTCGGTAAGTTTTAAATTTTCTTAACAACAGGTTGCACTTTCATAAATTAAAACCAACTGTTAACTGAAATGTAATTATGAAAATAAAAAAGTATCGGCTGAGCCCGATAAATCCGGTAAAACTTTTTATGCTCAATATTCCTTCATTTTTACACTGTGTTATTCTTTATTCTCTATGGTCTTCTTTTCTCTCTGTATTCTTATTTTTTCTCTATGTTCTTCATTTCTCTGTAGTCCATATTGTACCAGTGTTGAGCTTTTCCTTTTATTTTATTCTCCTTGTGGTCCTTTCAGTGCCTGTCTTGGAGTATTATGCATCCTTGAAGTATTAAACTATGATATTATTAAAGGGTTTTTAATTAAATTAATTAACTTTCTGTACTTTTTGTTTATTAAAGCTTAGCTTCGGGTCTTTCGGTTTAATTATTCAAACGAAATTCAAACAATATTAAATGGCCCTTTAATATTAAAATTGATAGATAGAATTAAATTATCTGAATGGATATCCTTACCTTTTTAGTCTCCAAACTTGTCAGTTTCTTTGCATTGAATGACATCAAATAGTCGGATGTTAATCTTCCTGGACATTCTGGTTGATCTGAATGAGTGATAAAGGGTGGCATTCAGTTTACTTTCACAGAGAATCCGCAAGAACATGGTTTCTGGGTGTTTCTGTCAAGAAATAACTAAAAGTTTTGCCGATTCACATTATTATACGACTTGCAATGTAGTGATCCGTAATTAGGAACTCTGAAACGGAACAATAAGAACAATTTTTCTTGATATTATGGAGACATTTGTTGGTTGTTTTTGTTTATTTTATCATTTTTCACGGTTTCTAAAATGAATTTAATCTCACGTTGAATCAATGCCATCTCTGTGTCGATTCATTAACACCCGAAGAAATGAAAAAGTCCCGCAAGAGCCGACAGACTTCTTCGGGAAAGGTGTGAAGTGACAGACAATTAACCCAATCGACCGGCAGTTGTGAGTAAAACGAACGCCTTTTGCAGAATGAAAACACAAATGAATTTTATCGCTTAGTCATGGTCTGTTGTAATATTTTGACGGGTGGACCTCTACAATTCCCATCTGCGCCGCATTGGGGTTGTCTCTCAACCCAGTCGAATGATTAATGGACAATAGTGAAACGTAACCGAAGGAAATTACCTGCCCCAATAGTCACGAAGTCCACTTCCCGAAAAGAATAACGTCCGGGTGGGCGAGGGTGCAACACAACCCTTACAGCGGGGGCAGAACGTCAGCATTCCTCCCACGGAACCAGAGGAGACAGTAGATATACCTGACTCGTTCGAGGCAATCACCTGGGCGTGGTTTCAATCGGAGTGCCACCTATAATAGATGAGGTTTTATAAAGGGGAGAGGTCTTTTAGAAAAGCGTCGCGCACCCCTGAAAAGTGAGGATCAAAAGGAGGCCCTTTTGGGTCAAGTGTTCCCCGCATGGGGTATTTGACGTCAATGCCATTCTCAATGCAATTGTGGTGACGGGGTTGACTTTATTTTATTATGACGGAGTGTACCTGTTTGAGGAATACTTGTGGTTTCACAGTAAACAATTTATTGACAGTTTAACCGGTAAATCTCATAATAATGGATGACTTGTTTTAGGATTTTTCGTAAAGGTAATAAGTTGTGCAGTTGATTAAAGACATGCTGAAATTAGAATGGCAGAAACAAAGTTGCGGAAGTATTAATAATATTTTTATCTGCTTTTCACAATGGTCATTCCGGTTTAGTGCAGAAGAAATGGCGATAACACAAAAATTGGCCATTTTTCAAATGATCGAAACCGGGGCAGTGTGGCGCTCGGGAGGATATTTTCTGACGCGGTGGAAAAGAAAGCCGGGCAAGAAGTCATCTTAATTGGTGTCTCAAATGAAGTTTCGTTTTAATATCCGAATTAGTGCCACGTAAGACACAAAAAATGAGAAAAGATTGGAGCACTAAAAAAAAGTATCGTCAGATCCAGAATGTTTTTCCACTCTCCGTTCAATAGCCGAAATTAACGCTATTCAGTAAGATTTTCAGTATTGTGGGCACAATTTAGCGTTATTCAAAAAGATTTTCAAAGGCATATTCGTTTTCCAAGATCGGAATATTTGATGCTTCTTTTCAGGATTTTCTGGGGAAATGCCACCTAATAAATTTTTACTTAGGCAAATTTTTGCTTTTTCCACAGTGACGTCGCAGAAAGACGAACGAAAGCCCGGATAGTTTTCCTGTTGTTCTTTTCGCGTGTTCTGCTCTTCACTCTGAAATTTATAGGTTTAGAATCTTATATAAATCCAGTATAAATATATTTACATATATAATTTCAAAAAAAATTGATAACTAAACAAATAAAAATTTAGCTTTTACCGAAAGCGCTTTTTTTTCTCTAACCTTCGATAAATAAAAGCTTAATTGTTAATTATGGCCATGTTTCTGATCTTCAGGCAGTGCATCCAACCTAAAAGTTTATATTAAACTTCGGGCTCCAATCGTAGAATTATCAAAATTAATGCACAAAATATAATATAATAATATAATATAATATATTACTCTATTTTAACCATATTAGGCATTAGAGTTGATGGCTACAGTTCAATTTTCCTAATGAGTGGCCCATCAGTAGTCTTCAACTATACTTTTTTTCTTTTTTTTAAATTGTTAGACCATATACATATAAAGTTTTCAAATATGCGAGACATTAAATCTAGGAAATTATAAATAAATCAAAATTTAATAAATAAAATAAATATAACAGGGGCCAAATGGACCTTAGAAAGGAAAGAAGAACATAGAAAAAGAATGAAAGAGTATTGGGCGAAAAAGAAGGAAGAAAAGCGGCTGTTGAATTATCGTGGTCCAAGATAGGCCGAAACGAAAAAAAATAACATATACCACGAGGTTAAAAGGGTTAAAATGGTAAACATGGTAAAATATTAAAGTTACTGTAATAAAATTAGTATATTTTTATATAGGTAAAATATTAAGTAATTATATTGGTAGAATGTTAAAGTTAATATAATAAAATATAGTAAAATTAGTATAGTAAAATACCGCTGATGTGCCACTGCCTCTTACAGGTTTGTTTATTTAAATTAGTGTACAAAATTAAATCTACTTTTAAATTAAGAAAAGAGTACTCTAGAAAGGAAATTGTCAAAGGCAAGACATAAATATAAATAAATATAAAATAAACAAAATATAAATTTAAATTAAGGAAAAGTAGTCCTAAAAAGGAAATGGGAACTGACAAAATATGAATATGATTAAAATTATAACATTAACTCTTTAATTAAACTGATAGTTTTTCACCCAAAAATCAACGAACTTTTTTATCGTCGACCAATGAACGACTGTCTTTTTTTATAACTGTTACGATGACATCCGAAAAATTTTGATCCGAACCGAAGTAGCGAACGGACGTAATCTACGATTTTATTTAAGTTGATATAATATTTTACCGAATTCCCTGTGCTGCCAATATTTAGGAGGATAAAGTAACAAAAATTTAGAATTACGTGCATCAGTGATATTTTTCATGCGAACGGGTGGCGAACAATGATTAATTTGATAGGTAATGAGTTAATGTTTGTTCAAAATTTCCTGGGGTGGCCGTACAATTAATGAGAGAAAAAAAAAATTTCATTTAATTTAATTCGTTGTATAACTCCTCCCCGTGCAAACGCACCTCTTGTCAGTGGATGTGGAACTAATTTTAATTGTCAGTTTGCCAGGGCGGTTTCCGGTTAGTGTGCCACAGGCTTCGTCGATTGTATTCTTGCACCTTGAGCCTCAGAAAAACTCACATCGCCGGGGAGTTGATTTTTTACTCCAATTAACACCGAACACTTCGCTAACTGGCTGTTAACATCGTAACCATTGGCTTTTGTTGAGTTCAAAATTGAGCACAATTTCCATTGAGAAAAGGCTGCTCTCGTAAAAGTGAGTGCGAGACTAATTCGATTTATTCGAGAGTTTTGAACTTTTTAAAATCAGTCAAGGATTTCCCGTTTGGAATTTTACTTTTACCTTTTCCAGTATCTGAAGATTGTTTTTTCTTAATGAAGGGTTCGCCGCTTTTCATTTCCATTTTTCTTCCATCTTTATGGGAGAAACAGTTAAGGCCGACCGAAGGCCCCCACTCGAAAATAACTTCAGTGTTAATTTTTCAAGATGGCGGAGAAGGAACCGGGTTTTATAAGTTATATCGGGGTGATCGCTAACTTTCCGGCAACAAATCAACAACAGTAAATCCATACGAAGGGGAATATGATCTAATTTTAATGTGTTTTATTAGTCCTGCGTGAATTATTATATTCTATTGTTGTCATTCTTGTATTGTTTCTGTCTCATTATAAATTCATTTATCAACTTTCCGTTTTATTGTTTTCGGGACTCTCTTCCTTAATTTTGGAAATTTAATGCCTTTGTACTCGTTTTGAATGATTTTTTTCATCTTCTAAAGTTTCGTTTGATCGAGCGGTGTCGCAGCGTTGACACATTACCGCATTTTCTGTTTTCAATGACAGATCAAAGGGATCGAATTGTCGATGTCATTAATTTACTGTATGCGACATGATTTCACAATCAAAGTAAATCAATCAAAATAATCAATCAGAGGTGAAGCGGAATTCCGGGGAAAAGAGGTTTATGTGCGACTTTTCGTTTAAATCAAAAATTAGATTTTGTTGCACCTGAGAGAGTGAAGCCATTATCGGTGCACCTGCATTTCTTAAATGCAATTGCTGCCCGAAAAAATAACAACAAACACCTGAACAAATAAACTGGAGAAGGCTTTTCCGTAGAGATGCGTGAAAAAAGAGGTACAAAATAGGTAATATTAAAAAAAGATAATGCATACATTGCCATTGATTAATTAAAATGTAATCTTATTAAGCAATTAACCGTACGTTTTTAATAGAATTATTTATTTATTATTTCTTCGTGGATAACATTTTATGTTACTATCTTTTATCTTTTCCAAAATAATATTTAAATTTTAAAATGTTACTCAAGTTCAATATTATACCAATGTTAATTTAATATAATAAGCTAACTTTTCCCTCAGTGAGTTTCATTTTCATAAGAGAAAAATTCATTTTATCTCTGTTAATTCAGATTTTTATTAACTTATTTATTTGGGTTGTTTTGTATAATTTATTTTACACTATTGTTTATTCTTATTTTATATTTTTATTTCTTAATCTTAAAGTTTTGCCTTTTTTAAACGATAAAGAAGTATTTAGAATTCCTCTACTATTATTTTTAAAAAGTTTTATTACCTGATTTTATTTTTCTAACGCCTCTCGTTTTACTTCAAACGATAAATTTAGGCAAGAAACACAAAAAATAACATGCTTGAATAAAAAATAAATAATTAAAAATAAAAAGGGATAAATAATTACGTGTGATAAAATTAACAGAATATAATTAAATAAAATCAAAATAAATACAAATTATAGAAAAGCAATTGGCCGTTCATTACCGCATTAAATGTGTAAAATGTAACTTATCTGTGCGAATTACATTTGCACCGGTAATGCCTAAGTCAAAATAAGCAATACTGATCTTATTTAGTATTTATTTACACATAATAATTGGGGATTTTGTGAAATTTAGGTGACTGAAGGGTTGACTTTCATGAAATCTAATACAGGCCGAGGAAGCACAGATTTTGTAGGCCTCGCCCCGAACAAGAGGCTTTGCTGGCAGTTTTTGTTTCTTCTCTGTTATTGTCTTTACACCCCTTGTCGCTTTTCTTTGAATTTTCTTTACATTGTCCATGTTTGTTTTGTTACCCTTTTATCACGGCTCGTACTTGAGCACGGACTGGTTAGGCGAGGCTCCAGTCATTATTTATTGAAACCTCCATAAAGAACTCATGATGTTATTTTGCAGCAACAATGGATGTGAAACAATAGGCTCTTTCATAATAGCTTGCATGCCATTACTGCTTTCCTTTATTTGAAGTGACCTTTAGTCCTTCTCTTGTTAAGGACCCGATCTATTGATGTCGAAACTTATTTTGTGATCACCATTCAATGCGTCTTTCGTTTCTACTTCCACCTTTATTGTATTTCCTTTGAACTCGCCAACTTGCCAAAGAGTTCGTCTTCACAAATGCGGTTATCGAATTCATTTTAAAAAGGACCTTAAAATCTCAAACGAATCGACCGAACACCGCTCGCCCCCTAAATAACGGTTAATTAGGGAATATAAAAAATCGCAGCGAAGTTTAAGAAATTAATAACACTCTTTTGATATCTAAAAACATCGTGTGACAGCCATATAAAAGTCGAAACTTTTCCCAACCAGAGTTTACATTAAGCCTTAAGGTATCCCAACCAAAGTTTGTCTTCGCAATTTCATTTACACGATGTCTTTGCTTCATTTCTCCTTACAGTCCGTTTTCAGAGTTGAAAAAAACCATTTTTCATCTTTACAAACAGATTCATGTGGACTTATACTTTTAATAATTTTATTTTTCTGTTACTGTAAAAACATACAAATTCTCAAATTACTTCGCACAATTCGAGGTCATTTATTTGATTCAAATGCGGCAAAGAAGCGTCTCCACGTAGTATTTATTTTAATTAGTTTATTTATTAGCAGTTAGAAAATGTTGCATTTTTATACGGTTGTTCGAAAAACGATTAAGTAGGACTAACTTAAGTGGCACAAGAACGTGTCATATCGTTCCGCCGGAAGTACCGACCGGAAAAGGTTTTACTCAGTCAGGATTAAACGGTTAACGTCGATCTTTTTGAAAGTCTGATTGTATCAGCGCCTAAATTAGTAACCTTTTGCAGAGATTGTCGGGTTTTTAGTGTCCACTGGAGGTTATTCAGTTGAGCAAAAGAAATTTTCCATAAAAAAGTTTTCTAAAAGCGGGATCAAAGGTCAAGAGTCGATAGTAGAATTTCATCGAAGGGATGAAACCCTTTAAGGGGGATGAGGTCAGTGGTTACAGGAAAAAAGGAAGAACCCAGGGGAAGATGGAAAAGGTTTTCAAAGGCTCCCCTTTTTCAAACGTGGAAGTGCACCTGAACGAGCGCAAATATACGGATAAATTCCGAAGTCATAGAGAACCGATTAACCAGTCACGGAGTTGAGTGGGTCACGGTCGTGATACAAAAGCTGACAACGTCAAGGTTGATCATCCAGCCGGTGATGTGTCGATTCTTCAGAAAATGAGAGAGATAATGGAAAGTGCAAAAAAGTGTGAAAACCGGTTTGACTTTTCGCCCCCTTCAGAAGTGGGAGTAGAATATTTCATTAAAAAGTCAGGCTCGGATGGCACTCGTTTGGACCGAATGGGAAAAAAGCTCCCGTCAAAGTGTTATGAGAGAAATATAACAATTTCTAAGATTTCTGAATTCCGTGTCGTGCTTTTGATTTGGCATTGAATAGAAACAGTGCACAATGAGGAATTTTGTGAAGACCATTGTCACGAGACCAAACAATTGAAGCGAGGCACCCTCTTTGTTGCCGATTGTTTCTTTCATTTCTGCAGGAGAAAGAGGTGGAGGCGGCGCCAGACATTGTCTTCTCTTTTTCCATTGTTCTTTCAATTATTGATGCTTCCTCCATAATCCGATATTTTCCTTCATCTTTTCATACCAGTTTTTTTATTAACTTTTGAATGAATAGTGTCCACATCATTACTGTTATTAGCAGTTATGTATTTCTCTTCCTTTGCCGCGTGTTAATAATCTTTATTTATGAGAACGGCGGCAGCTTAGTCGGTATACCACCGAGGGACTCGACTCCGAAACAGCAGAATAAGTGTAATGAGTAGTTTTTATCAAATGAAATAGACTCGACCGCATGTTGGCAGCATTCACAGCATGCAGCATACATACAACGACCCCGAGAAGAATCGCTACAGTTTACTTTTCATCATTCCCGCTATTCATGAATCGATTGCCCTTTATCAGAGGCAAAGGGGTGGAAGACATAAAAGAAAGGAATATGGCGTCGGCGCGGCAAAAAATCATATATAGTTTATCCATTGAGGAGAGGGAAGATTTCGCGTGTTGTTCCATTGCACACTGGTCGTGTTTTATTTACCGTTTGGGAAACCCTTAACTGATAATTTTCCTAATTGGAAAATTTTCCCCCGGTCGGATTTTCAGATTTTCCCATCTCAATTCTCATCGCATTTATCACTAAGCATTTAATAAATTGGTGTAATCTGGCTAATACAATAAATCTGTTTGCTTGCGGTGTGTGCGCGGTCTGACCGGATTTTTTAGAAAAAAACTCGCATTGTTGCGAAGTTTCATCTTTCGCTTCTTCAAAATAAGCAAAAGCCGAGAAATTTGCTTTAAAAAATGTTTTATCATACACGATTATATATTTGTCGTTGAAGTGCAATGACATTATTGAGGTGTATTCAGCTGTTTACAGAATTGTGATTAGAAAGACCTGCAAAATATTGCCGAGGTGGGGCTAACTCAAGTGGAAAATGGGAAAAGTTCCCCAGTCGGTCGCCCTCATCGAGGAGAAGGTAATAAAATCTTTCGCACTCCTTTCAGAAGGGAAAAATTAAAATTCGATTCTGTTTTATATTATTAAGGGAAAGAAAGGGAAGAGTTACGCAATTCCTTTCATCCTTCTTCACTTTACCTTCAGCCGAGTCAGGTGCCATTCAGTTGCCTATCTTCACATTGTTCTATTCAGCGATTCATGTCCGTTCTTTTTATTTACACAATTACCAACTTCTTTTGTGCGCGGAGAATAATTCAAACATATGAAAACAACAGGGGACCGAAGGGATAGGGAACCGCGTCCAAGTCGGCCCTTTTTGTGCTCGCGCCCCCCGTCATTGTGCTTCGTACCTTTGTATTCATTTCTTTTCAAAATTTTTCAGTTCACCCAAGAACTGCCCTTTCTTTTTTTATTCATTCTCTTACTGTCCTTTTTTCTGTGATCTTTTAAAAACAGAAAAAGTTTTACTTCCTTGCTTTCTGCCTTCTCAGAAATTATTGCCTATTTTTCATCTTTTTTTTTTTTGCCCCCCGAGAAAGCATTTACATTTTGCTTTTCCTTTTCGGGCCGTCCTCGGTTAAGAAAACGTCTCAGTTTTTGCAATTTTCTCCCGGTTTGGCTTTTCTGGCGAAAAATCCAGGCAATGTTGTGACTACATTGTTATTTCATCCGGGAATGCGACCGCCGAATTTTTGCTTTGAGCTCGTAAATAATTGGAATAATGCGAATGCTTAATGAGAAGTATTAAAAAGTCGTGCATGTTTGAAATTATATTAATATAATGGGCGCTTGCGGATCGATTTTAAAATTTGAAAAGAACAAAAACTAAAAGAAAATTATAAATCACGCGGTGCATAAAATGAAAAGAAATGTTTTGATTGTTTTATTATGGAGCAGTCGAATTGCAGTCCAAAATTATGAACAGAATTTTAATACTAAAACGGAGAAGATTGGTCATTTTGATATTTTCATACTTATTTTGGGATATTATCTCCCGAAATTATTAAAATTTTAATTATAAAAGGTCCACCAGCCCCTTTCGGGGGTCAAAATGACCCTCATTTTAGATATGACTAAGCTTTCCCCGTTTTAATGTTAAACATTATCACGTGATTCACTTATCCCCATTGATTTTTTTTATATATTTCTTTCATTGTGCAGACAGTTAACATATTTCGTGGGAGGGTTTGCCTTCTTAAAAGGTTTTCAGCTCATCAGTTTATTGCAATGTCATTCCCCCAATTCGCGTCTCACTTTCAAAATTGTGGCACAGTTTGTTTTTTTTGACGTTTTTGATCGCAATTCATACAAATTCAATAATAATAATATGTATAAATAAACGAAGATATAAACCATGAATAATTTGTAAAAAATTTAGACACTTTTAGTGGTTTAAATACAAACTATTATAAGTATAAATTATATAATTATTATATAAATATAAACTGACGATGTTATTTTTGTGTGTCAGATAAGTGAAAAAAATTACAGATAAGTGAAAACAATTATTTAAATTCTTAATAATAAGCCTTTAGTTAATATATATCGAAAAATTAAAAATGGTTTTTTTTGTTACCCCAAAATGAGGCCAAATTACGAACGACCCGATTTATCATTCAACGTTACCCCCATATGTTATCGTGTTTAAAAGAATAATTTTCACAGAAGATTATTCTCACCCTTTTCGATATTTTCTTTCTATTTGGGGTTCCCCACCCCAAAAGGCCACCCTCACCAGTCACACCCACTTTTCTCACCTGTGTCATCCCGACCAGAGTGCAGAGGGTGCGTTCCCTTCGGGGCGCCCATGCACCCCCCGCATAATGACACGGCTGGTATGCGACGCCAGGCGCAATCCAGGCTTTTGTTCGCCGGGAAAATTATTCAAAATCAAATGAAAAGCCACCTAGAATGGAACCAGTAAATCTACATTCACGTGGGTCGGATGGATTTTTAATTTGGACGCGAAGTCATTGGGGGCGGCGTCGGCGAGATCCAAACTAATATCGCACTCAATCACTCGCGGATTACTAAAATGATTCGGGGGAAGATTTATGTTTATTAGCTTCCCTCTCATTGTAGCTTCATCCCTTCTGACGTGAAGTCGGGGGACGTCTAAGATGGTTAACGGCGAGGGCGCTACTGCAGCGGCGCGGGTTGCATCTTAGGATGTCGGCGCTTTGAAAAGAACCCAACAGATAATTCAGTAATGTAGTTTGTCGAGTTGAAAGGCCCTTTCCATGGATTTATCCCGATAATCATGACAAAAGAACAAGGGCGCCTTTACGATTAATGAATAAAGTAAATACCTTGTATTACAATGGATCCCTATATGCGTGGAGAACATTTTTCACTGATATCGCGAAACAAGTCGAAAGTTGTACAATAAAAGGCTCTTATCAGTTAACAGGCATGCGCTTTGAGAAAAGCTGATTCTTTTCATGATCCATATTCGTCTGCGATGTTTTCAATAATGTCGCTAAATAAAGCCATCGGAAAGTATATTCGTGAAAAGAACCTTTCACAGTATTGACTCACTTGCTTTCATATGATTTATAGGGAAGCTAAGGAAGCTTTCTAGAATAAAAGCTTCTTGTATTCAATGCGGAGAACTTTATACTCACTATTCATCCATTGAATTTTCTTTTGCGGAATATTCCTTTCATTTGACGAGTCTTAACAGCTCATTTTTCCCTCCTCTCAACCAACAGTAAATAAATGAATCAGCTGTATGTGACGGGGGCGCTTAATTGACTGACGATTCGCCCAATGGCCACCTCAAAACAGAATGACAAATCGACGAGGCGAACACAAAACGGGCAAAAACGGATGCATCGTGTCTTCCTTAAACGGAAAACAGTGTTAACTAAAATGTAACTACAAAAAACAACAACAACCGTTCTGGTTTTGGGATTTTATTTATAGATTCGGGAAGAGGTTATGACAGGAATCGATACGGAGAGTATTTTTGCCGGCGATGTGTTTTCGCAGAAAGAGCTGAATCATGGCCGATATTTCGTGTCTGGAGTGCCCCGGTAACGTCAAGTGCACTCTCCGGAATGTCTTCGGCCATGTCTGCACGACTCGCCAATGCGTGAGACTTGCATTACTTGCTGTGCCATTCATGCAGAGTGTTGCAACACCGGTGGGACACTTAATGGCCGCACAATGGGGTCAACACTTTTCATGAATGAAAGTAAAACCTTTTGCGGTTACGGCAATCGACCCCTAAAGAAAGCGGCGAAGACGTCTGTCATTGTCGTATATTTGGGTCTGCCATTAAAACTGTTTGTTAACGGATTTTAAGTGACTTCCGTTTTCGTTTATTTATTTATTTGATTGCGAAATACTCGGCTTAAAAAAACGCTGTAGTTATAACTGTTTTTATTTCTTATGTATTGTTACTCTCTTCGGGTATAACAATTACGCAACGCCAAAGGAATGACCAAATAGATAAAAAATATGTTTAACAGTAAATAAAAACTATAACAATACCAAGAATAATATATATAAAACAATTAAATAATTAAATTCTATATCTAAATAGATTCAAAGAATCTTTGGCGTAAATGTTTGTAGCAGTTAAAATAAAGCAGAAAAACACTATCAAATATTATTCAAGTATTTTTTTATATTATTAGGATTTATTTATTTAAAAATCTGCTCTTATTTAGATTTATTTAGAAATCCCAAGAAAATTCTCAGAATCTGTGATTTTATTAATTATAATTTAAACAAATATCCATAAAGTTTATAATTAATTCAAATATAATATAGTATATTCAAATATAAATAAATTATACAAACAGAAATCGTTTTATCGATTAATATAATATTAAACATTAGAAGATTTCGCTAAAATATTTTTTATTTGTTTATTTTATTGAAAAATTGTCGAACTTTGCAGTGTTTATTCTTATAAAAATACTAAAACACGTATATTATGTACACATAAAATGTGCAAAAGTATACAAAACATAAACAACATACAACTTTTTATAAACTGATATTAAGGTCATGAAAATTCGAAAACAAATACATGTATTAAAATCCATGAACAGTCTTCGGGGCTTAGAAAACCCAGAGGTCAATTCAACCCCGAGTCGAGAGTGAGCAGGGGTTGAAATGGCACCCACAATACTCTAATTCATTGCTGATTGGGTGTTGGCAAAAGCCTGGGAGAATCGGAAATGTTATTCTGTCAAATAAAAGCTCAGAAAAGCTCTAGGAGTAATTTATGGTTTCGCGCGTGTGCCCGGGGAGAGATAAATACGGAGAGAATGCAGGGAACATCGTCAATGGCTGACGGGTGATCAACCCGAATGGGGAGAGAAGAGGAGAAAGAAAGTTTGACTCGAGCAAGAACAATGGACGTATTCTCTCCTTCCAGCCCGTTCCAAACAAACAGCCGGAATGAAAAGAAAGTGAAATATACTCAGGTCTAACAATGAAAAAACTGAAATAGAAAGCAAACAGCCATTACAGAAAAGATGGAGGAAGGAAAGTGAGAAAAGGTGAGCGCGTGTGTAGTTCGGGAACGCATTGCTGATGATGTGTTTTCCCCGGGGAATAATTGGGAAGTCGGTGTGTTAATTATAAAAAGAGAGAAACTTAAAATGAATTGAAAGGTCCCGGTCCTTCGGGGCCACGCGGGCCCTGACTGCGCCCCGGAACGGCCTAATTGATTAGGGAAGGAACAGAAATGGGATCGGTTCCGCGAAGAGGGAGGGAAAATGGTAACAATTTAATTCATTGTCCTCGCATGATCAAAGGAGTCATCAACCAATAAAGAGCCTCGCACAATGCCATCTCTAATTCTGTACGCAGGCATTGTGTGCGCCTTATCAAACCAGTCTTTTCAACCTGTTTCACTTGAGCCCGATTCAAAAGCCGCGTAATTCTCGCCCAGACAATGGATTCCATGTTACTATTCACTTCTTTCAATACAAACTTATTATTTTACTAAATTTAAAATGGCTTCGTGTGACTTGATAAAACAGAGCTTGATGAAAACTTTTCAAAATTAACCAACCTATTCTTTCTTTGTTCCTCATCCATTATGTATTTTTTTCAATCGGAGGAAAACTCTATTTTTCAAAATTACAAAAGATACGAATTCATTTTTTTTTAAACAATAATGACGAATTTATTCCCTTTTGTTCTTCTCCGCGTTTACCATTCGGAGTCACAATGGAGCCTTACAGCCTATTTCGACAGATTATTCCGATTTATGAACTCGAAACTGTTCGGACCGCAGGAGGAGGATCTGAACAGAAGTCATCATCCGTTCAGAAAGTCTGCAGGACGAGACTGAACGCCGTCCCTTAATCCGTAATGGGAACTTTGCAAAGATTTATATATATTTTATACTGCCAGGTCGATTCGTAATTAACGTCTTTTATTATATTATTGGGACGAATGCATAAGCAATTTGAGTTTTTCAATCTGTTTAATGGTCGAATGATAATAATAACTCAAAGTGACTTATACTTTTTATACAATTATTAAAAATATAAGTCACTTATTTTTATACTAGTGGTTGTTGTTATAAGTAACCCGTGGTTTTAATATTATTGCTTGAAGTTGAAAGTAACTTCTACCTTTTTATACTATTATTTAAAATATAAGTAAAATTTCAATAAATTTAAAATTACTTATCATATCAATAAAATTTACTTGTAGTACAAATAAATTTGTAAATATAAATAAAATTTAAATACTATATTAAAATGTAATAATAACTCAAAGTGACTTACACTTTTTTATACTGTTATTAGAAATATACTCGAACTCACTTATTTTTATACTAGTAGTTGGTGTTATAAGTAACCCGTGCTTTTAATATTATTGCTTGAAGTTGAAAGTAACTTCTGGGTTTTATACTATTATTTAAATTATAATAATATAAGTATCATAATTATAATAATAGTTTAATTATAACTTAAACTGTAACTTAACTTAAGTTTAACTTCTATAATATAAGTAACTTCTGCTGGTTACGCTAACAGTTGGAGTCATAAGTATCTTCTGCTTTCTATACTAATAGTTCGAGTCATTAGTAACTTCCGCAGTTTATACTAACAACTCGAATAATGAGTAATTTATGATTTTATAAAATTATTTGGAGTTTAAAATAACTTCCATTTATTGTAATATTAGTTGGAGTCAAGGGTAACTTTTACTTTTTATCAGAGGTTTTCCCTTTTATTTATTTATAGTTTTCAAGTACTCTTTTTGCTATTTGTTAAAGTATTGTCTTTTTAATAGATTGTCGTAGGAGTCAGTTTTTCGTTTTATTTTATTATTTCGTCACTGCAACTCGTAACAGTTACTAACAACAGATATCAACCAAAGGTAAAAGAGGCTGTGTTCGATTTTAAAAAAGGAAAATGCTGGCAGACTTTTCTCTCACGGTTCTTACACTATCGTTTCCGGTTGAAAATCGCGCAAACAAATTCAAAATGGTGGTCATAAAAAAAGTGATTGTCGAAGCGAAAATTGGGGGTCGGATTCCGGGAATGAGAATTAGTGGTTTAAGAATAAAAGGACCGAAAGTGTTTTGCTTTGTACAGTCATTTCCGTCCGATGACTCAATCATTTGGAAACAGTAATGAGTGGGAATTATGAAAGAAAATGAAATGATTGCTTGCGGAAAATGGCTGCCACGGATAAAAGCTCCCATTTTTCATAAATAAAAAAAAAAAAAGTAACGTTTCCCTATTTTTTAAGTATTGTACGGAGTATATGTAAAGAAACAAATCTATCCATTCCTATCTGTCCTGGTGCATTTGAGACAACAAAAGATGTTCTGAAAAGCCATCTATTACGACAACAATGAAACCGTTTCACCTACGCTTAGCTTCCGACCCCATTCAAACCTATTTTTTCCCAATGTGTTGATATTCATTCAGAACCAATACTCCTTTCTTCTTTATTTCCTCGGAAAGTTTGACACACAACAGCGACAATAGAACATGGAAAATGAAAGTATTTGCCGCTACAAAGAGTGTAGTGGAGCGAAGGGAAAGTAATCGAACACCAACCTATACATTTCGATCGCTCAACCATTCACTCTTCCTCTTTGTGTTATTATTTTCCTCGTCATTATCAATAATATTATTGTTTTTTATTATCGACGCTTTTATTCGAGTTCGGAGTGGTCCGTTACAATGGGAAGCTCTTCCACGAGCGATCTGTCTCCTTTCGGAAGACTGGAAGCGAAGCGATGACTTCTTGGCTTTGGCTTTTGAGGGGGAGTCTTTTGAAGCAGACGAGAAGAATGCGAGGGGAAGAGAAAAGAAGAAAAAAGGATTGGAGGGAAATGGAAAAATTAAAACTTTAAACAAAACAAAAATAAATGGGATCCGAACTGAAAAAATGACTTATTTAAATGGGGAAAAGAATAATCGCCTTAAAATAGAGCGGAAAATGTAGTCACGGCCCCGAAAAATGCTTACAGAGAAACCTCACTGCAGAAAAGGCATAAAAGTTATAAAAAAAGTCAAAACGCCTTAATTGTCGTGTTTATGCAATTTTAATGCACTAAAATTCCGTTAACAAAATGGCCGACACCAAACAAAACACTTTTCCAATTATGTTTTCCATGAAAAATTCAACACGTTTGATAACATAACGATGAAATCAATTCGTAATATTGTACACCCTCTCGTAATACTATGTATTAATATTTTTTTTTTAATAAATTTCCGGTATTAACTTATGAAACGGATTTAAAAATGGCGGTTTTCCGAGTATATTTTATTTTGGGAAGAATATCTTTGATTAGATTAGTTTCGAATGTGAAAATTTTGTATTTTGAGTGATTTCACCGTTGAGGTGACCGATATATTTTAATTTTTGGTCGTTCTAAACACTCAAAATGGCGAAATTCAGAGAGAGGGAAAAGTCACCGCTTAACAATTTAAGAGTTTGAGTGGATCGGAATGATTTTCTTTCCAACGATCTCCGATTTTTTATTATTGTTATCAAGTTTTGTTAATGTCCTGAAAAGTCATAAACGAAGAGCTAAAATAGGGGAAAAAAACCGGAAGACAAAATGAAGACGACTCGGCATTCTTCGGGGTTACGAACCGTGTTGATGCCATTGTCTACACATAGAACTTAAATAAAAGATCCTTTATTCTTACATCATTGTAGTCTGATTTCCATTGTTATCTTTCAAGATTTTCTTTACTCTTCCTCTTCTTTCCCCAATCTCAATTAGAATTCCAACATGCTTCACCCTTGATTATTGTCTCTGAATAATTGGTTTTTGCATTCGTCGAATGGAGGATCCGCAAAGACATGGCCGCTGCCCGCCGACCGAGCGAAGCCTCGTCTCGTCACTGGAGAGAGAGGATTATGTGAAAGACTGTTCTCTTGAAAACAAAAGCAAACAATGTCAACGGCAAAGGGATAATAATTGAACGGGATCAATTGAAATGAACTAAATATGAATGGGCGACGACAACAGCACCGCCACCGCGCCATTGTCAATTCGACATCCGAACAAAAGAATTATGTTGGCTACGAGTTCTTCTCTCTTTCTGCTATTCTGCCTTTCAGGACCGGAATTCACCATTTTCTTTGAAATTTAAATTTGAATTAGGGGAGCTTTCCCTTTGAGCCCCCGGCTTTCGACACGGACGAGCTCACCTTTTGTGGATCCTCCGCTCGAGCGGGAGTGGGTTATCTCGTTTTGTCTTCGGCTGCAATGTTTCTGCAGCAGCAGAAAAGTCGCCAAGATGGACAGAAAAGGCGAACACATTTTAGCTTAAATCGAAAATGGCTAAATGGTTTTATTTTAAAATGATTAACACTCTGGTGCGCCTCTTTCAGGAGAAATACAACAATGAAAAAGACGTAAAAAAGGCAAAAGTCGTACAAAAAAGAAAACATTGTGGACAAAGAAAAGCTCATAAGGAAAAGTCAAAGCGGTCAGAATGACTGCTGCATTATTTTTCTCTACTTTTCCTCTTTTTTGTTCTTATATCTCTTCTCCTTTTCTTTTTTCCCCACTTTTTCCGCTTCTTTTCTTCTCCCTTTTCCGCCTTTGTCTCTCTTTTTCTTCCTTTTTTATTCTTTCTGGTTTTTGCTATTCCTTCGCCTCTCCGTGTTATTTAACGAACCAATGAAATTTTAGAAACCGAAAAGAACAATAAAATTGTGCACAAATTTTACCATAACGGGTTTTTAATACATTTAAAGCAAACAGTCGTTTTGACTGTCTGAGAAAAACGGTGCAAACTGAAATAAAAAGAGACAAAAAACCGTTCCCTTACTCCTATCGGGGTCAAAATAACCCCTTTCGCCGTTATGTGGGTCAAAGAGACAACAGATTCTGGAGTTGTTCCTGACTTTAAGTTAATGAATCCCAATGCAAGAGTTAAGAAAATACAAAATAATTTTATTTTATTTTCACCATGAAAAAATGTACAATGATAAATGATATTCTCCAATAAAGAGACACAGTTTTCTTATTTTAAAATAATAAAACAGTTTTGTTTTAAATATAATACGCGTATTTCGCGGGGAAACTCCGAAACGAATGGACGGTTATCACTTAAAAAATAATCACAATTTTTCTCAGTTAAAAAAAGGGTTTCCTTTGTAAAACTCTATGTGGGGCTGCCACATACGGGGACAGTCTCTCGTCAGCCCCTCTTGGGGGCCGTCAGGTAGAAATCACAGAAGAGGCACTTGTGGAAGTCCAGTTCCTCCAGGAGCCCGTAGGGGCCCAGCCGGTGGTAGATGGACCGTCTCTCCCAGTAGTTGCTCATGTCCATTTTGGGGACATTCGTCGACTGGTAGATGGAGAACGGGTAGATGTTCTCGAACACGTCGAGGATGTTTCTTTTCTGGTAGATTATCACCTGGAATGTGTGCTCAGTATTAAATTACTTTTATATTATTAAATATACACTAATTAAATTTATTCTGCATGTGTTATTGGTCTGCTCGATTAAGTCTTATTTATTTAACTCAGCCATGCCCAACCTACGGCCCGTGACGGTGTCGCATGTCCGGCCCGCTCAATGTGTTATTCCTATATGTGGTGCTTTTAGCTCCATTTTAATTCCTATATTCACAGTTATTCGTAATATTAGAATAACTTCAATTTTAAATTCTTTCTTACCTTTCGGCCAAATTTTAAATTTACGCTTACGGTTACACTTTGGGTTTCCCTTCTTTTTTAGATTCTGTCATAGAAGTCAAAAGGACTGCTTGAATAAAATTAAAAGGAGAAAAGGAAAAAATTAGAAGAAAGAGAAAATGAGAAAATGAGGAAAAGGGGAAAAATAAGAAGAAAGAGAAAATGAGAAAAAGAAAAGAGGACAAAATGAGAAGAAAGAGGAAAAGAGAAAAGGGGAAAAAGAAAAGAAAAAGAAAAGGGGGAAAATGAGAAGAAAGAGTAAAAACTATTTCTAAAAATCCATATTTAATTTTCTGCATACGTTGTGCCCCAAGAAATTACACCAAACTCAACTTTGGCCCGCACATTATGAAAGGTTGGCCATCACTGATTTAACTTATAATTTTTTGATTATATTTTTTTCTTTTTTGTGCTTTTATCTATTTATTTTATATACTTAATATGGGGCTTTGCGCTCGAATACCCATCTTTTAGAAATATAATTTTTTATTTAAAAAACTTTTTTTTTAGCAATTAAATTTAAGTGCACTCAAAAGAAATTTAAAACTTCAGATTTAATATTAGAAATTAATTTTAAAAATAATTAAAGTAATTACAAATAAATAATTAAATCTGCTGTCAAATTAGAAAATGACATCTAAAAAAAATATAAAGATAAAGAAGCAGTAATGTAAACTCTTCAGACGCAAAAAAAACAATCCAGTGCAACCAACATTCACGAACGCTGCAATCAAAAACCCCTAAAACCTCTACAAATACTAAACAATTACCGAAAATTCTCCTAATAATATATTATTATTCTAATAAAATATGAATTATTATCACATAAGTTAGGTAATTAATCATTAATCACATCTTTATATTTTAAAAGGTATATTTTTAAGTTTAAAAAATGAGTACTCGAGGTTTTAAAAAAACCCTAAACATATCCCTAAAAATCCGAATCTTTGAATCCTTTAAAATTTAGGGGAAATCAAAACCTTTAAATTGGCAAGCCTGGAATTCAAGTAAATTCAACTCCGCTCTCCATTTATAGTTTTTTGCTGACCAATAAACGACTGTTTTTTTTAAGATTACTTCCGAAAAATTCCGAGTGAGACCGTATACAGTACACGTAGATGATATTACTGTAAGATAAATACATAAGATATATATATTTGTAGATCTAAAATAAAATAGATGAATAATAACAATAAATAATAATAACAATAAATAAATAAATAACTAAACAAAAATAATAACTAAACTAAAATAAATAAATAAATAAACAAATAACAATAAATAATCTTCAGAATAATAAATTACATTAAAATTATTAATAATAGCATTTCTTTTGTATAAAATGCCTCAACTTAATAAGGAAAGGAAATAAAGTGAAGCCTCTGATCCTTTCTTTTTATTTTTCTCTTTTGTTTTTTTTATTTTGTTATATTATTAATATTTTTATTTCTTTTTTATATTTTATTAATATTTACTTTAAATATTTATTTAAATATATGTTTAAAACTTTATTTTAATACTTATTTATTAAATACTAAATTTTAACTTTATTATTAATATTTATATTTTTATTATTAATCTTTTTATTTTTCTCTTTTGTTTTTATTATTTTGTTATATTATTGATATGTAGTAGTAACGGTTTAATTTCTGAGGTTTTATTGATTTCGAAGTGACTTTTAACGAATCTGATTAGTTGAAAATATTTCTCTTTGATTCTAAGTTCAGCATCGAGTGTTCTGAGTGTGTTTATTATAAACTGCAGCTGATAATTTATCAGTATAAAAATAATGCAAAACTGTTTGGCAGTCACTGAGAAATTGTCAAGAGTCAAGAGTATAAACCGCAGTCGAATTGATATTTTCCGGGGGAATTACAAGAGCAGAGAGAGAGACTTACAGGGCAATCGAGAGGAATTTCCGCTTGGGTTTCCGGTTTGTCTTCGACATTTTCCTCGGAGGACTCAAAATCCGAGGACGCCATAGAGCAGACCCCGCTCGTGCTCGCATTGCTCGATGGCGTTTCCGCCCTTATGCACTCCTCCGGAGACTCAGGCCTTTCTACAAGATTCTTCGTTGCTTCCACTTTCAGTTCGGGGACGTCGGGGTCGATGAGGGGGGAAGTTTTTCACGGGGCTGCCTTCCATCGCTGGTTCGAATCTAAAAGGAGGGACTCCGTGTCAGCTGACGGGCGATTACGAGACGCACACGAAATAAACAAACGCACTTACTTGGACGAGATAAAGCTTAAACGGCCATTTGACTGCACTTATGAAAGGATAAAAACAATGAGCGAGGTGGGAACTGCGGCGACTGGCCCATTTCATCCGTGGCTTTGTACAGGAACAGGTTCATACCTGTCGGTTTGGTGAGGTTTCGCCCGCGTATGAAACCAAACACTCAAAAACATTCGTCTCTTTTACATGTTTACTTCGAATCACAGTTTCACATTGTTTTTTGCTCAGACAATTTATAACTGATTTTTATATAAACTGAAAATGAACTCACAGCCCTGATCTGCTTAAGTTCGACTCAAAACTAAGTCGGGCGATAGTCAAATGTTTGTCAAACGTCATCATCTACACCTTATTATCAACAAAAGATAATTTTTTTGCCAATATTCTCATAATCACTGACAATTTCTTGCATCTTATCGGTGAAATCGATTTATAATTTTTCTAAATTTGAATCTTGATAAAGTTTTTTTTTTTTTTCAGGAGGAGTCTGTCGTGGATTGAAGGATAGATGGATTGAATCATCGGCGAGGGAAGGATTACAGCTG
>JAQIBA010000211.1:0-70666 GCA_028293925.1 Brueelia nebulosa
CGCGAAAAAAGTGAAAATTGATTTTTCTAATGTATGACGGAGAGAAGGGAGAGCGGAGAAGCACCTTTTGTTTGCTTTCTTTGTCATTTTGCCAAAGATGATTCTTTTTTCCAATATCCAAAACCCTTTTTTACCGAATATTTTACATTAAAAAAAAAGCCTCTTCTCCTTTTTCGACGGCGATAATTAACGTTAAATTTTTCTATTTTTTCTTTCCCCCCGAAGAGATTCCAATTTTGTTTTCATTTTAATTCTGGCAAGGCAACGACGGAACTACTTATGTGAGCACTATCTTATCTTCTCAATAGTAAAGCAGTCATTTGAATTTTTTTGATTTCCTTTTTTTATGGCTCCGCCAGAAAAATGAAAAGGAAAAAAAAAAGCGAAACTGAACGGGGATGAACACTTTTCCTTATCTTGTCATTTCTTTACGATTTTTAACACTATTCTCTATTTTACTGCTTTTGAAATCTTCTCCTCCTCCTCCTCCCACAATCGTCTCTCTCTCTAAAAGAAAGCGAAAGGAAATGATTGGATTCGGAAAATTGTAGGCGAGAGGCGTCGCTCACTGGGCGTGACAGGTTAATTTTTTTTCGGGCTGGCGTTACCCGAAATGCGAAGATTAAGATATGAAATGAAAATATAACGGGGGCGGGTGGACGTTTCGTGCTGTAGTTTTTTTTACTTTTGCATCGCAACGCGGTAGGTGAATCCCGAGGAAATTTCCCACGGTGTTAAACCCAATGGAACACTCGTGGACATTACTGTACATTTCACCCCGCCCAGTTCACACGTAAGAATGAGTGTGCACCATTTTAATTTACTTGTATAATTTGCGCTGACAAGTTCTCAGTTGTGCTTTTCCTTTGTTAGCAGAGTCCTCCTTTTTCGAGTTTTTACGTCTCCTGTACTATCCGATACCCCAACTCTGATTGGTCAAAATTCCCGGCTTTGATTTACTGAGAAGAGCTGAACTTTAATAAAAAATTCATCTTCAATCTTTGTGCACTGCATTGACCCGAATTCAAACATCTGCCTGGGGGCATTGATCGGTTTATACAGCGCGCCAGTCCGGTGATTGCGATGCTCCTCACAGAGTAATTATTTCCGAAAAGGTCTCCATTGTCTGTTGGAACGACCGAGGAAATTGACCGAGATAAATAAATAAATATTCGTCGAATCCATCATCGGAGAGAGAGAGTGAGAAAGACAGGAGGGAGGGAAGGGGAAGAAGATTTGGGTGCTGGAGCAGATGGTCCGAATGACCCGATGGACAGTAATAAGCCATTCGACAGTTTTAGTGATTGATAACTTTTTATATCGTTTTTCTTTAGCAATCGGAAAAGCCAACGGGATTTTTGTTTCTTTTTATCATAAAAAAAAAAGTTATTCATTCGAAAGTTTCTTAAGAAAAAGATTTGAAGGAATGAAACTGTAAAAATAAAGTTTTGTGAAAATCGATTGAAGCTTTCGAGTGAAAATTTATTTTTTTAAGTAAGCTAACTGTAAGTCGAACGAGGCCCCGTTGGGTGCCGACCTAAGCCGCAGGAGTTATGAAACCGGAGGTTCGGTTACCGGAGGAAACATTTTTAATTTTTTTTCCCCCCCCGGAAATTGTCTGACTGATATTTAACCAATTCTTTGGGTTTCTTCCTGTTGAATTCGGATTGCACCCTCATTTACCGTAACCTAGAATCTAAAAAGTATTTTAAATCGCAAACTGTTGTTCGCTAAAAGATGACTAACATTAAAAAAGTGCAAAATTTTGGAAATTTGAAGGAAAAAAAGTATCAAATTTTATTTTTTGATATTTCTTATATTCTAATTGGTTTAAGGAAGAAGAATATTTAAAGAAAAACAAGAAAAGAGGAGAATTTAAAAATTTTAAATTGGAGAAAAGCTTAATTCAGAACATTTTAATTAAAAATGTTTAATTTTTTAGTCTTTTATGCTTATTAAATATACAAACTTCATAATTATTTCTGGAGTGATTTTCGGAAAATGCACGAGTAAAAAGCCGGTTTGTATTTCAAGTCGTCCGGTCTCCGCTAATGCACTGCCCCGAAGTATTAATAACTAATGCGTGGCTGACTTTGACTTGCAAAGTTCCAACCCGCGCTTCGGCTAAAGGTTTCCCTGTTTTATGCAAATTTCGACGTCAGGGCAGACTGCGTGCAAGAAGTTAATTCCAATGCCGCCAGCTGCACCGCGGGGGGCAGAGGCTTTCGGGATCGTCTGGAACATCTGCCGTGCAGTCGGGACCCTCATTTGCCGTCCCGCAAAGGGAGAGGCAATCTAGTGGAATGTCCTCCTTCGGAGGGCAACAACGGAAATGAAGCGGGGATGAAACGGATGAGCTCTCATTGACTTTGGAAATTCAAGGAGGGAAAAATGGAAACTCATTTCGGGATTGCTTTTACTTAGTGAGATGGAATGGTTCGGGGGCAATTCAGAAGAAAAATACGAAGTCGGTTGCAGGAGCAAAAGAGGAAGAGTTAAATTGCAAAGTGCCCAAAGGAGTGATGAAGGCAAAGGATTTAGGCGCTTTCTTATTCGCATTTTGTTGGAGCGGAAGAAATTTTTTTTTATTATTGCTCAACCTTTCCCTTTTAATAAGGGCCGTGATTCCTTGAGTGTGCGCTTTGAGAAAGCTTTTTTCCCCGAATATTTTAGGCTTTATTTGACTTTTTACCCCTCTCGTTCTGTTCAGATTACATTTTAAGATAGCGAACGGAGGACATTTCTTCGCCCTCAACGAGACATTTCACTTCATTCCAGACAACCGCTCCCAAACTCTTTTCAGATAAATAGTATTAAGATGTATAATGGGTAATTAGTAGCAGGGAGTTTCTCAGTTTCCGGGGAGAATAAGCTTACTTTCCTCCAAGTTCCGGAAAACTCCGGAAAAGAAGTTTAAATAAATTTTAGGGAAAATCCAAAGGAAAGGAGAGAAATAAAATTCAAAGAAATTTGAGTAAGCTAATAAATCTCAATGCGAAAACTCATAAAAGCGGTGAAATATGTTGGTCCTCCGGCAAAGAAATATTTCCCTTTGAGCTTTCGGGACGGAAAGAAAGACAGGAAGACGCATTAAAAAATATTTCCACAACTGATATAAGTCGTCACCGTGAAATTCGGCTTTTCTTTCGTTATTACTTTTTTTTTATTTTTACCTTTGAAGGTGTCGTCTGCGGTCGTCTCGTGAAATGCTCGCGGCAGACATTTTCATCCCCAAAGAGGCAGTACGCCCAACTCCTCTTGTCATACTTTGAGTGCCGTGGGTTTCAGACCATCGACTGATTCATTTCGGAGCTGTTTCTCAATCTATTGGGAAAATCGGTAGAACAAAGTGGTTCTCTCGCAGTAAAACTGTTTCAATAGAGTGGGAAAATAGAGAAGGCGTTTCAAAGCCTGCAAATAAATAAACAGGTCATCGCTCTCCTGTTGAACCCCCCAGAGAAAAGCCAGAAAGAAATGCAAATAAATAATTTAATTAAGGGAGGAAAAGGAAGATGTGGTTCGATTCAACTTCCGGAATCACCAAAAAAAAAAAAATATCAGACTTAGAGTGGAGTGACGACAAAACTTTCGGCTTCCTTTCCTTAATCAAAAACTTTTTCCCGGCTTTTTAAGTAATTCTAGTTCAAACTAACTGTATTGTTTCCTAATCCGGAAATGTTTCTTTCTCGGAGCTTTTTTCCTTTCTTTTGTTCTCCCTCTCTTTTTTTTCACCTAACTTTTTTCTTAAAAGGGTAAATCGGGTGAAAGTCACGGGGGAGGGGGAAAAAATTTCAAAAGTCGGAGAATGCGTGTAAACACGTGTAACTTGTTCCTAATTATGTACAGACAAGTTTTTAGTTTTAAAACTGAATTACTTAAGAGCCTGCTTTTTAAAAAGTTTTTCCCCCCGCAAAGTTCTGACTTTCCAAACACCAGGCAAAGACTTGCCTTTGTTCGAAATAAATGCGCCAGAAAAACGGGAAATTTATTTGTCAATATAAAAATTCTCCGATTTTCTGTCGGAAAATACAAAGTTTCTCTTATTTATTATCATTTTGCAAATATGGGGGTGGGCAATGAGGCTTTTCCACCCGAAACGATTCTTTTCCAATCGTTCGTTACCCTTCAAAATGTCCAACTGGAAGGTTCCCCATTGTTTTTTTTTTGTAAAAAAAGCACTTCCATTCCCCTTTTCTTCCAGCTCCCCAGCGAGTTTCGTTTTTCTCGGACCTGCCTTGGAAAACTCAAGAGTCCATTTTGAAATGCCGAGAGCTGGAATGTAAATCTTATGTTCTGTCCTTCTCCGTCTGCCAACATTTGCATTCGTAAAAACGGTTCCAATTTCCTGAGCGAACGCAGGGGATAATAAAAAAGAAAATCGAGAAAGACTCTCGGTCCCGTTTTAAAAACCTCTAAAATTTTCAGACAGGCCACTAATTTTCATTTGGCGGAAGTCGCTTCTGCCGGGCGGTCAATTGAGGTCAAAGTTTGACATTGGGAAAACTCCAAATTTAAGAAATATTCCAGCGGACACTTTTCCCGCGAAAATTCTCGTGAGAGCGAAATTGTATTTTGGAAGGTCGCTATAAAACTGAGCTTTAACTTTATTTCAAAAGTAAATGGAGTTTTCTATAAATTTTTTTTTTATGGAGAATCCCTGTTTCTGTGAGACAACGACAGCATCAAAGTTTGGTTTTGGGAAATAAAAAAAGGATAAAAGATGATTATTTTTGTTTGCCCTTACCAAAATACAATTTATTTACAAAACAGCTGTGAAATATATCTTCTGTTTGTTAAATTGTGATTATTTACTGTATTACGGTTTTATTTTTATACTTAAATAATATTCATTCGTTGAATTACATTTATTTATTTTTTTCTTTATTATTTCCGCTAATGTTATTAATTTTTTTTTAAAAATCTACAGTTCATTTGTATGGTAATTTTATTTCATTTATTTATTTATTTCATTGCCTTTTCAAATTAGATTAACTTACAAATAATAGTGGAAACGGCACAAAGCCGCCTCCCCCCATTCACTCTGCCTGCATTCGGGGATAAATAGATGTGGAAATTGAAAATATATCATAATAACTCTTGTCAGAATCAGGCAGAGGTTCACTTTATTACGTCCTGGTTCCGACCCGTTTGTCAAGACAATCCTTTCTGCCCGGGAAAAGAAAGTATAATGCGTTTCATTTATCAGTGACGTCAGCGAAAGCACCGTCGAATTTGTATGTGCCCCCTCCAGAAAGTCATCCACTTTAAGGCAACGCCTAAAAGCTTCTTCCCCCCCTCTCACCCCCCCCTCCCGTTCCACATTCAAATTTATTATATTTTTCCCCAAAAAAATCGGAGGGGGGAAACAAATTAATTAAAAATTTAATACATTGTAAACACTTTCCACGAAAAGGCAGAGGTCGAACTACTACCCCGCCGAACTCCCGCTGTGTGTTTTCACAAAATAAAGCGAACGATTAATTTCCTAAAAGCAGTTTTTTTCATAATATTTCAATCGATCGACGGGAGTTTGACTTTTTGAAACATGGGGTGAGTTTACCCTTACAGGACTTTTGGCTCCGGCTTCGATTTTTCCAAGAATAAAACCAAATTGTGCGTGAAAAGATCAGCCCAGTGCAGATTGGAATTGTGTTTTCCTTCAAATTAAATGAATCCTTAAGAAAAATTCTAATTTAGAATTTCAACAATACCGTAGAAATTTTAGTAGCCGTTTAGGCATCTCCGGTTTAAATCGCTAAACCGGAAACGGCATTATATTTTTCCCTCGGAGAATTCCTTCTCCGGTTTCCCTTAAAAGGTTTTTTATTATTATTTTACCCCCAGTAGACAGTAAAACTTTGCGGTGAGATGCAGATTTTTTTATTTCGTCTTCGGGGTGGAATTCGCAGAGCTGAGAACGCAGTCAGCAAACCAACTTTTAGAGATCGTTTCAGCACATAAGTGGAAGGATTCGGTGAGTGGTTTCCTTCAGTGGAACTGTTTGTACCACTTGTCGGGTTCCAATTTTTAAATTTAATGAAAACAATGTCGGAATAAAAGCGATAAATTAAAAAATAAACAGTTCTCTCTGAATAGAGAAACAAACAAAAGAAAGCGGGCGAAATCTTTCTCCTACAGAAGACTCGACGTGTCTCCTCAGTTTATTTTTTTCGTATATATATATATATATTTACATTGTAAAATAAAAGAAGAAGAAAATTTTTCCCCGAAAAAATTATTCGGGTTTCGTAGGCACCAAAATAGGTAAAAGAATTAAGCGATTGTGGTGGATTTTGTAGCAGATGGTTTACATCGTGAGTGCAAAGCCTCGGCGTTTTTGTTTGTTTCGAATTTATTAAAAATTCCTGAATTTAAAGGAGAAATTTTTTGATTGAAAAGGGAAGAAAGAGCCAAGGGTGGGCGAGGCGGCGACTGCAAACCACTCAGGCTATAAAATATTAAACTAATATTGAATTTCTTGACATAAAAAGGAACAAAGGGTTTTCATAGAAAATGACTTTGAAACTGCAAAAACAAATACGGTGAGTAAATAAGAAAAACAATTTCGCTGAAAAAAAAAAACAAAGTAAATAAAAATAAGGATTGACGGGGCGGGAGAGAAAGGGGAGAGGCAACGAGTCGAGAAACAATGATCACGAAAACAGAAAAGAAAGTCGATGGAAGGCCGCGAGTTGTTTCTGGCTGAGTGAAGTGGTTTTGTAGTTTTAATGAAGTGGTTGAGAATCAAAACGCTGTAGTCAAGTGGTGGAAATACGCACTTCTGGTTTCTCCCCCATCGTTCGTTTGTTATTCCTTCACTTTCGGAAGCTGTTGCATGGCCCACCTTTGCCCTCCGTTTCAGCATTCACGCTGTTTTAACGCGGTCGCCTTCGAAAATTGCTTTGACAGCGGCAACGCCTCTGCAGCCCAAATAACCTTATTTACGAGCTCTCGAGAAGGAAGCACTTCAAGTTCAAGTTCGCTGACTCGGAGTTGCCGATTATGGGTAACTGCCGAATTCATTTTTTCAAAAATCATTCCATCCCGCATGTGCAGATCGTTTCCGCAAAAGCAATAAAGTCCTGCTGATAGCTTTCCGGATCCTATGTTTTCCCACTCACCCTTTATATTCGGATGATTTCCTTCGTTTTCCAAGAGTCGTTCGCTTTGTCCCGAGTCTGCTCTAATGCCTTGCAATTGACCCAACCTCATTTCCCCTTAGCACGATTTATCAAAATAATTTCATTTTTCTTCTCTCCTCCCGCCCCCGCCTCCCTCATCCGTCCTTCCTCTCCGCTAACAAAATCTTTTTCTCAGAAAGGCAATTTCGTCAATCACTCCCGGAATTCAATTTCGTAAATATAGTATACAGTATGCGACTGTGTAGGACAGGGATCGCGTTTCGCCGCCCTTTTTTTCTCTTGACTCCATTTTTCTTGAGTGCTTTTTTCTTCTGCCTTTTCTAATTATATTCCAGCTTCCCCTTCTTCTTCCCTCAGGTTCTTATCTGTATATCGGGATTATTTTTTCAACCGAAATTCATTTTCCGCTTATCTTGGAAGGTTATTAAACAATACAGGATTAGAGATAAGACTTAAAAAGGTTTGAGAGACTGTGGGGTTTTTGCTGTGTCGTCGATCCCGCAATTTGGGATTTATCTAAGGGAGCATTGATTGCTCTCCTCGCAACATCTTCTGCTCGATCAAAAGGCGAAAGGAACTCCCAGAGTCAGACAGCGAGTGCGAGATCTCAGGCTGGTTAAATCCTTTTCATTTCGGTTTTGATAGATGAAACACGACCATCATCCGATTCGGATGAAGGACGGGAAAGTGTCGAGATGGAAATCTAGTCAGGGCATTAATGCTTCAATTCCGGGATGGGACTTGCTGCTGTCGGAATGTTTACCCTGCGAGGGTACCGTGGGGAAGGTAAAGGGAAATATGCTTAGCTTATGAATAAGTTCTCCTTATTTCGATCCGGTTTTTACTCCTTTTTGATTTTATCGAAGAGGAAAAAGGGAGCCCATGCCAGAAATTAGTTTTCTTGAACTGATCGTATGAGGTTTGTGCGTTTCCCATTGGATGAGTTTTCTTCGAAGAGTGTTCTACTTTCTCGAACATCACGTTCATTAATTTCTTTCGCGCTTAGTGTACTGCCTTTCTTAGCAAACGTTTAAATACCTGCATGGTTCCAACATTTATAACCTTAATGTTATAAATTTTTATCCCAGTTCGTAACAGTAACCAATAATGTAACAATAAAATATATATACATTAGCGCTCAAAAGTATTTTGACAATACAAAATTTTTTTAGAATTACAAACAAAGCGAAAAGTCATTGGGTTTCATTTAAATGCTTTGTAATATTCATAAGATATTTATAAATGTGATGTAAATATAATATTAATTATAAAACAAATTAATAATCTAAATAACAAAAGAGTAAAAGTAGTAAGAGTAATTGTACTAATAATAGACAGAAGACTAAGTAAGTTATTTTAATGGGACAAATATATAATTTATAGTATTGATAACTGAATAATACAACTGTAAAACAATAAAATCTTATAGTAAGATAATTAACAAAGTAACTATTAAATTTTGTATTGTCAAAATACTTTTGAGCCGGGCCCCAAAATTATGTCTATTATAATTTTTTTCCGGTCTCTAGTGTTAAATCGAAATCGATATTTCTCAAAGCCAAAAAAAAAGTAAAAATTTATCGGATTTCCCACGAAAGAAAGGAGAAAAATTTAATTAACGCAATGAAAAGAAACCCTTGAAAATGTAGAAGAAGAAGAATAACTTGTAAAGGGTCCGGAGAATTGAATGATATTTATGTGAAATCGATTAGTAAAATCTGAAAAGATAAAATGAAATGGAATCGTTCAAGTAATTTCCTTTAAATATCCCCTTCCTCTCGTCGACTTTTTCTGACTGTCATCTCATCTTCTTCTCTCATTCAGACTTTTTTAAATCTCATCGCCAACTTATTTCCAATGCAGTCAGGTCAACAATATTTCAAGTTCGATTGCGAATTAGCTCGAGAATGGGAGGATTCCTTTTAACGGAGTCATAGTATAGGTGTGATTCTCCGTACTTTCTCAATCTTTTGGGTGGCAGAAATATTTTTTATATAAGAGACAAAGTAGAAGTAAAATATGAGGTAAGAAGAAGTAAATTGATGGGTCCAAACTTTAAACTGTTAGGTATAACTTTGAAATCTTAAAGGTACGCCTTCAGAATCGTGTTTAGACCTCTTTGTGCATTCAAGCGCAAAAAAGTCTAAACTATTTTTGTTGTAGGTGAATTGGAGCAAATGGAGGTCACCTACATTTCAAACGAGCTATTCTTGTAGTAAACAAATTAAAAATACTGAGCTTTCTTTAAACAGGATTCGCTCGGTAAACGTGAATAGAGTTTTAAAGAATACGAAGCCATTGTCATCGGACAGTGCAAAGGAACTGAATGTCTAATTCTCGAATTCCGGTCCGCATTCCTGCAAACCCATTTCCCTCTCGCCTTGACGTCTATTTTCTCCGTTTGGTTCAAAGCTCCTCTCTTTTATTTCACTTATTTTCTCTTTATCTTAAAATATTCCCTCGCTTTCATCCCTCGGCGTCCGCATTCAGAGAACTTTATAACCGGCCGCGAGAAAACTTAATTTCGACGCACTATTAAAAAAGGCATTATTCAAAGGTGTGAAAATCTCCTTCTTATTCCCACGGGCGAAACTTAATTTAGCCGAGATTTCACCAACGTGTCTTCTCTCGCAGATTCATTAGTGGACTCCTCCATTTTCTATGACTCTCATTTAATTTTTTAACACGGCCACTCCGAATCATTCATTCCAACAACCATAATATGTATTATTCCTCTTATGTCTCGACTCATCAATTTTTTTTTATAAATAAATTAAATATTTTTCGTTTCCCTCATTTCTTTCCATCAAACAAAAAATCTCATTTTTCCTTACATGGCATTTTTTTTTTTATAAAAATATAAAACAGCAAACCGTCTTATCGTATTTTTAAATGAGTAAGCAGAGGGAAGATGGGGGCGGATGACCCAGTTTAAACCGTTTCGGGATTATTTTGTGTCGTGTGTCTTTCCCGCAAACTCAGTCCCAAAAGAGCAATCTCACCCCTGATGTTTTTTTTTGAAGGGCTCGATCGAGACTTGTTGTTCCTTCTTTGAGTTTTGGTCTTACTTGGATTATTAGTAACTTCTTTTGATTTCCAGAATTTGTGGAATCCGAAGAAGATTTTATTCAGTTTAAAAGTCGGCTGCTTTCATCCTTTGCAGGTATAAAAAACCTGTTTTGTTTTCTTCTAAATTTTAAGGAGTTTGTAGATTACTGAGCGCCTGTCATTGCCCACGAATGCTGAATTCTAAGTCTTCGATTGAAATTCTACCTGTTGTTGTACTCTCAGAGAATTTAAAGAACTCTCACCGTGTTCCTTTATATTTCACGTTCATAGTATAATTCCATTAGAATGGGACCTTCTTTGGGTGAAATCTCACAGAGACCTCTAGCCCTCGACTTTTCGAAATTGAGAAAAACGTAGGAAAATCTCTCGAGTTTTAATCTCTCATTCTGCATGTAACCGCCCCCCCCCCACTGCCCGGATGAGTTTTTTGCAATCGGTCGGGTCTTGTGAGCACTTGAAATTTCCCGGAAATAAAAAGCAGAGCAAAAACAGAATTTGGCGACCTTTGCGAATAATACGGGACGCGGAGGGCAGAAAGGGCGGTGGACGGAAATAATTATGCATAATATTTGTGCCTGAGTTAACCCCATTATTCGGTTGGTTGAATCAACATCACACCCTTAATTCCCAAAGGCAATTAATAAAGTAAATTTATTACAGCACCTTGGTGGTTTCAAGATAAGTCTTCACTCGCCTCCTCCTCTCCGAATGTGTCCTATTTATTATGCTACTCGAGCAAGTTTTTTACCGCCAAGAAGTAGCCGTCCTTTAAAAGGTTGCCCACTCACTTTTTGCCTCGGTTTGCTGCACTCGAAACCCTTTCGAGCGACCGCAGGTGCTCCTGTCAAAATCAAAGTTGTTTCAAAGTTATATAAATCGTAAAAATAATAGGGGATTAACGAAAACGCGAAAAATCGGGAATTGAGAGCTTTGAAGAATTTATCTGAATAATGAACAGCCTCGGGAGCGCTTCCCGTTGAGCAGGTCCGTTCTGAAGGGAATAAATGAGTGCTTGCTGACTGGTGCTACAGCATTTGAAGCCGCAGCCACACATCGTCAGGCGGAGCCCGCATTTTCAATCTTGAACCGATTGCCCGGCGGCTCTGTTCTTACCCTTCCACCGGAAAGCACAAAAAAACATAATCTGGCCAATGGCGGAATAATAATTGAAAACTGATGGTTGATTCTTAATTAGGGGAAATTGATTTCAATTTTATCCTTGTTGAGAAATTAATTTGGATTGATTCGCCAAAGGGCGAGAAGTTGCGAATTGAAAAAAATTTTCAGTGGCAGGTGGAGAGTAAAAAGGAAAAAGAGTGGATATTATTCTTAAATTAAGTAATTAAAAACTCTTCAGATTTGAAAAATATTTAACGGGAAAGAAACAAAATGGCGGTTTATCTCACGAACGATCTTAAAGTCCTATTTTAAGCTGCACAAAAGCATTGTCTGCGAAGTAGCTGCTTTGCAGGCAAGGCAAAGATATTCAGATGGGTTCTGACGGTGTCCCGAAAATATGGGACACTGCAATGCGATCGGGAAAATGAAGTCAGCAAAGTCAGTTTACCTTAGAGCGATGTCAACCGAAACTTGCCACGCTATCTGGTCGATCCGGCGTTCATTTGTTCCCGGGTACTAATGGCTTATCCATAATTGTTTAGTTCACAATTAAAAGCATTAATGATAAATTTCTATTGGATGACGTCACTAACCTGCAAAAACCCCTGAAATAGCTGATAAACGATTGATAACAAGTATAAAATGATTGTGTGCAACCGGTGTTATTATCCCGAAATAATATGTTTGATATCTGAATGTAAAATTTATTAGTTATTTTCACAGTTAATTACATCTCTCTCTCTCACAAAAAAAAAAAACATTAAAACATTTTGAAAGTAATGAAAAGGACAATTTTTTTACGCAATGTCTTTTATATTACTCTCATTTCTTTTACGATTCTGCTAACTTTCTGAGCTCAATGTTCTTCAGATTATCGTCACTTCCCCATTTATTTTTAATTGCACAAGTTGCGATGCATTCTCTCTCATCCGAGATTTTCTTACTCTAACTCCTCGCAACCAATGTCTAAATCCCAAAGAGGGAATTGTCATTTCTTTTAATCTGAAGTCGGCGGTTATCTTTTTTTTCCTTTTGTTTTAAAATTTTCAACCGTTTTCCAACGCTTTTTCCCCAATTTTTCTTCTTTTTCTTCATCTATTGTTTGTTTTGGTTTTTATTTCTTTTATTTTGGTATCCACAAGAGCGCCGCACCGAACCTTATACAAATTTCTCTGGTCCTTCCAGACGAACGCACTATATAAATCAAACCCTAATTCATAATGCATACAGGCCGGAAATACAGTACAGAACGCCTTGCACTACTTGTACGATTATATTTTCATGAGGCTCGAATGGGAAAGGCATCTATGGGAAAGGTACTTGTGTTTCTCCCCCAGACTGCCATCTCCTTATTTTAAACCATGCAGAGCCCACTTCTGCATCAGCGGGACTTCGCCAGTGCTTATCGAGCCTTGCGTGTGTTTGACTATTTCATTATTAAGTTTTTATGTTTACGTAGTTTTTTCCTAATCGTAGCGATTTCATGGATGATGACCTTGTAGTGTATTCGGCCGCCTTCTTCTCTTTGTGCTAGTTTTTAAGCATTCATATGATGGCGCCCATTCTGCCATGGGTGGTATAATAACATTTGATCGTGAGAAGGGAAAAGCAAAAAAAAAGTGGAAGGTTTTTTGATTTGGACACCCTTCCGACTTACTCTGACAGGGTCACCTTATCTCACGAAAGACCGGGATAGCAGAGGGAAATAAACTCCGACTTTAGGAATCCCACCCCGAAAGGACCGACCGGCATTGGCAGTATTAAAAGAGGCTAATTTATCTGAGGAAGCTGACTGTAGTGCATGTCGCATAAATATCGCCGAAGCAATAATTCTATTTTTGAATTATAAAAACCGAAACGGGCGTGGCTTATCTGGGCATAATCTCCTCGGTTAAGGAATTATTGAGTGGTCCCATTGTCCTTGCCGGGAAACAATCGCCCGACCCGAAATGGAATCCCCAATTTCCTCCTTCCGAAGCTCCGTATTTGCAGCAAAACCGATTCACACGAAAGGTTTATTCAAGGGAAGCGGGGAAATTCGGTCTCGCAATTAACTCACTTTTCATCGTCTCGCAAGATGCTTTCAGCATAGCCTCGTCTGCGTTAATGACATTCGTCGATTTGAGAAGTGGCGCAATTAAGGGCGAAAAATTAAATTTCGCGCTCCCTCGCACTCTTCTTAACTCATTTTCCTAGCTACGCAGCCGAAGGCTTGTTTTCTTTAAGGGATGCGAAGGAAAGGCGTTTTGGGGGAAGGAGATTTTGGTTACGAGGCGATTTAATCTCGAAAAGTGAACGACCATAGAAAATCGAGTGTCCGATCTTCTCTTTTCTCCCACAGCGCCTGTATGTTTACAAATAAATTACTCAGTTTCATTTATATCTGTAAATTCAGGCAAAAGTTTTAAAACAATTACACACATCGGTTTAATCACTCCCTAAATTTTTTTGAACGAGAATCGCATTTACGGGTTTAATTTTAAAAAATCTTTAGCTGTTCAACCTCTTAAAAGATTTATTTTAATTAATTTCTCAATGGTCAGACAAAGGAAAATAATTGGAGTGATGCCGGAGGGAAGAGAAGTCCGGAATTTCAAAGTTAATAATAATCGCCATTATTTTCGGTTATTTAAGATGACATTAAAGTAATGTGACACATTTAGATAAGGTGAGCTTTTTCATCATTAAAAAAGAACGAAAATTGCTTTATTACTGTCCCGTTTTATTTTACGCTCTTTATGATCATAATTTCATTGACTCCCTCATCCCGGACCGCTTTTAACAATGTGTCAATGACAAAGGGATGGAGTTTCCCTCTAAAAGGCCGAACGTCTTTGTACTATCCAAACCAGTGGGGTTTGCCTTTTGCTGATTCCTCGAGTTCCGGTTACCTCACAAAGGGCGAATGCTTGTCCGCGCCATTGTGGATGCCATAATATGAGCTCCGCCCTCCAACTCATCTCTATTCGAAGTCAGTCTTTTTATTATCTGATAATTTCATCAAAAAAGTGCCACCGATCATTGATATCCCTTTAATACATTTTTTAAAGTTCGATGTAAAAGTTTATCATTGTTTTATGTCAGGAGGGAAACAAAATGAAAGCCGAATTGCAGTTGTCTTCGTGAAAGGCTCATACGAGAAACAATCCTCAGGTCTGAAGAAACTTTTTTGACTTTCTCGTCCTTCTAGAATGCTTTCTGTTACATTAACATTGTTAGTCGCTTTTAAACTCCATTGTAACTTCGCCGCTCTTTCCCCATTTCAAATTATAAGTTCCAAACCTCGGAGGCCATTAGGCAGAGGAGAGAAGGCTTTCAATTCCACTGTATGCGTCTAGGGACGTAAAAAGAACCACCATTAAAGTGCTTTGACACCCTCTGCCCCCCTCCCCCCCTCCGCAGACGACATGTGGCGTCGGGGATAAAGTATAGATGGATGAAGCACACAATACCCCGACCGCCTTCTTCCATGTGCTTGCTATTGGGAGGGAAAACCAGTCTTCTATAGATCATAATCTGAAAACATTCATTGTGGGTCGACACTTTTGCAGTGAAAGATGGCTGCGGAGAAAGAGATTTGGGGAAGAAAGGCTGTGGGAGAGAGGGGCACAGATTTAGGGAATTGTAGCCTGCTGCCACAGAGCAGCCCATTAAATAGGTATTAGAATTTGGTTGAGCTCGGCGTTATTGCTTTTGACAAATTTACTCGAGTTTCCACAGTCGAAATTACTCTGGAGGTCAAAAACAGAAATACTTGGGAAAAGAAAACTTTAACAATAACCAGAGACTCTGCAGCGAGTGAAATTTCCAAGTTCATCTTCATAATGTTGCAATAAAATGAAATTTATAACTCGATTAGTCTTCGAGTCAGTTAAAAGTTTCTCTTGTGAAAATTTTGCGGCATGTTTGCTTTTGTTTGGTGTTGGCCTTTTGGAACACAGTGAAAGGAATTTCCCTTTGAAAAAGTTACCCTCCCGCTCGGGGCCAACTAAACGGCTTTTGAATTCTTCCGTGCAAGACCGGCCGCCAAAAGGGCGGTTTCCCGCGTAATTTTGCTTCGAAATGAACCGCGCAGACAAAGGTAGAACAGAGAGGAATCTCCATTTTGAATGTTGCCATACTCCACAAGTTAATTATTTTTTCAAAGGCAAACAAATTAGTTTTCCGTTTCGGTTGTGATCATTATTAGAATAAGGAATTTTTTTATGTTTCACGTATCCTTTTCATTTTACTTTTTATTGTATTTATTTATACAATGGGAATGGTCAGAGGACCTTAAGATTACGGTGTGTTTTCTGTCTCTGTCATTTGATTTCTTGAAAGTAACTGCTTATTTTAATTCGGGTTTAATCAAGTATTTTACCTTTTTTATTTTCAAGAGCAACCGAAAATTGTTTTAAACTTTTCCTGGCTCACTCCAGGGGGAATATCTGAGCAAACAGTGGTTTAAACGCCACAGAACATTCCTTGCATTCCCGTGCCGCATGGAATCCGAATTCCTCTTCCGCCTACCTTCCCCATTTCACAAAAGTGAAAACCCCGGTATTTCCCGACTTTCAACCGACTCCCCTGGAGATTTTAATTTATCAATTTCGAAATGACCGTTCGCTCGTATGTCCGTCAGATCGTAATCTCGACGGGAAATCTCCCGATCACCTCTGACCTTTATTAACCTTTAGGACGTCTCCTCGAGTGAAAAATGTCACTCGGGTTCCTCCATCGCCACCGAATTCCACGCGGAAATGCAAACAACACCCCAACGCGATTCTCGAGGGTGTAATGGCCGCCGATTTATTGCCGGACGGTCACGGGGTGTCAGACTTATCGTTTAATCGTGTACAGCAATTATTGTTCCTTTAATTCTTGCCACTGCGAGCTGAGAGTCAGCTTCCGGGAGATTTCACGCAGAGATTTGTTAACAAAACGAAAGCGACAGCCGCGCCTTCGATTTTTCCGGTTAAGCCGCGCGTCGGGAGGGAGAAGTCATGTCTAATTAATCCGTGCGGAGGATCCCCCGATGTCATCAGGAGAAAAAATCATCGGTGAATGAAATTCAGGCAGTCGAGTTTGATTTTGGAAAATACAGTTTGAATTATTCGTCGCAAAATTCAATTTCCGGGTGCAGTGAAAGTGAAAAAAGGGCGCTGAATTCTCAGAGAAAGAGGGAAGAAAAGAGGATGGAAAACTCATTTTGAATCCGTCAATAGTTTCATTTTAATCGTGTGTTTATGGAATTCCTGGGTAATGGCTGCCATTAATCGCGAAACCGAATATCGGTTTTGAATTCTCATTAAGAGAAAAGCGGGATCCTTCGGATTTCCTGACGAAAACGCTTGGGAAAATGATGAATGCTGTCTACGCTATCGCTATAAGGTTTAGAGTCTTTGTTACCGAATCAAAATTGATTAGCCTCGACATGTGTAGTCGGCGAATCCGTGACAATGGATCCCCCTCCCCCCCCTCCCCTTCGCCTCCCCAAAGTATCTCGTTTCGGTTTGTTTGACACAGATTACGCTTTGGGAAAAACAATTACAGGATTTGTGAGCGTAGAATTTCTACTCCGATCAGATGACTCTATGTTGGGAGATGACAAACTTCGAAATTAATAACATATACCGAAGCCGCCTTTACAGTATGAAGACCTTCTGTGGACGTAGCGAAATCACTGAACAGCGATGATGAGCTTTTGTTATTAATCAGCGAAAATAGTTTAAACGTAAGAGCTTAGAGTGTGCAAACAGGTCTGGTATTTCCTCCCAAATTCAAGAGCCTTATATTATGAGGTAAAGGGGTGTCGCGTAAAGCATTGGCTTTTATTGATTTATTGATATGTGATGCGATCAAAGTGAAAAATAGAAATCATTAATGGCTTTTTGTCATTCAGACTGAAAAAGATGATTTTTGGTTATTATATATTATTTATATCCAAAAGTATGGGGATAATACTGTGATGGAAATTTCGGATTCAGGGAAAACAATGTTTCTGCCATCCGAAACTGAGTTTCCATTTGGAAATCAAAGGCTTATGATATCTTCGTCTTCTTCGCGGGAGTGGTACAACGTCCGGTTTTCTTGGCAGCTTAGATTGAAATTGTTTTGAAGAATCAGGAGGACGTAAAGTAAATAAATGAAATTCAAGGGAAAATCTGATATGAAAGATGGCATTAAATGCTGTACAGTAATTTATTCTTTTATTGCATGAAATAAATGAAAAAATAAATAATAATATAAAATGAGAAAATAAGTAATGAAATAATTGAGAAAATTGGAAAAAAGGGAAAGGAAAGCTGACAGTGCCGTTGCAAACCGTAAGTTAAAAACGGTGAAAAGCAGAAGGAAACCGAAAAGAAAGAAGTGAGAAGAGGAATCAAATTTAAAGGCAGAAAACCAAATCACAGCGTTAGGAACTGGAAAAGCAGATAAAAGGAGGAAGGAAAGGCGCGTAGGAGAATGACGTCAGAGAAATAGAAAATAGAATCCTCCGCGTAAAGAGGTTCAGACCAAACACCTTGTCTAACCACTCATGCGTGATGAAAAGTTGGAGATTTTGAGTGCGCCGAAGGAATATAAAATCAGAATTTCCCATTTTCCGGGCCCAAAAAGCACCGGCATTCACTTTCCGATTGAGGCGGCCGGCCTTGCCTGACCTGGAGGCAAACGATCCGCGTTTCTTATAATTCAACATCAACCCCATCAAAGGTCTTAATCCCCCTCGTTTGCAGCCTTTTTTTAATTACATTTCCAACTTGGAGATGCTTTTACTCGAGGAAAAAAAATAAAAAAAGCAGTTAATTTGACTTTTAAATTAGCTTAGCCTTATTTTGCCGCGAAATTTTTTATCACATTAACAGTATTTGTATTACTTTTTAAAAGAGCCGAGGAAGTAAGTTAGATTAAATATCACGGGGTGAGAATGAGAGGGGGCGAGGGCGCGAGAGAAGGAGGAAGAATCGATGGAAAATGTGAAAAATAAATAAAAAACTTTGAATTACTTCGTCAATACTGCCAGGCTCTCGCACTTTGGGGGGTTTTCCCTGAGCTCCTTACCCAAATCCCTATTTTCCAAGACCGAAGTTTCCCCATTGAGATGATTTTCAAGTCTTTCCATTGTGTTGTCTGACCGTCCGTTAAAAAATTGGGCACTTCAGTCAATGCCAAAAAGCGTTTTCAGGAGCTCAAGCATTTGTAAAACAATCTTAAAAGGGAAGAAAATATTTCCTTAAACTTCCTCGAATATCAATGTTAATCAGTTCTGAAGGGCGAATCTCCACCCCCTTCGACAGATACAGTAGCGCTCAAAAGTATTTGACAATACAAAATTTTTTAGTATTACAAACAAAGTGAAAAGTCATTTACTTTCATTAAAATGCTTTATAATATTCATAAAATATTTATAAATGTGATATAAATACAATATTAATTATAAAACAAATTAATAATCCTAATAACAGAAGAAAAAAGAGTTTATCTATATAAGTAAGAGTAAAAGTAATAAGAGTAATTGTACTAATAATAGACAGAAGACTAAGTAAGTTATTTTAATGGGACAAATATATGATTTATAGTATTGATAACTAAATAATACAACTGTAAAACAAACAATAAAATCTTATAGTAAGATAATTAACAAAGTAACTATTAAATTTTGTATTGTCAAAATACTTTTGAGCGCTACTATAACTTACCACGTAATAAAAACACATTAAGAAGCATAACAACTATTCAAATTCCCCTTTGGAACACTGTTGATCGTTGAACAGAGGCCGAGTCTCATAAAATTTGAGATATACAGTTTCAAAATCTTCCTATCGTCGGGTCGCGATGCCGTGTAAGGTCGGAAGAGTGAAAGGGGTGAATTTAACATAAAACACGGCATCAACCTCTTTAGATTTTAATTATCACAAAAGCAAAAGCCGAGTTAATTGAGCCGTTGGGCCCCGCGTTTTAAAAAAGACGAGTTTCTCAACTTTTTGAAGTTTGAAAAGTCAACACGATAATGAGAAAATCACTCGGTATTACTAATGAAAAGTCAACGGCTGGATGCTTTGGCCTAGTCAGCAGTTTCATTGTCCCCACATAGGCCAAACATAAATATTTTGATTAAGCGTTTTGTAAACGATGAGTCACTTCTCAGTTGCAAAATTTGCTCAAAGTTTTCAATTAACTCCGGCAAAAAGCAAATGAAACATTCAAATTTTGTCTTTGATACGAAAACCCTCTGCCGGGGCAAAATCACGTCCCTTCTTCAACGTTTAGCCCGCAAAACCCGAACGGAAAATTCCGTCAGCATCGCTGTTTTTTCGGCAAAACAAATGGCACGCTTTATCTCGGCTCGACCATCTTCGAGGTGAGCCGAAACTAAAATTGTTTCGCTTTTGGAACATCACATCTGACTGTGACTGGACGGTAAACAGTTTTGCTTGAGGCTTTTGCCCGGACCGGCTTCAGCAGACTCTGAGAGAGTGCTTAAAATGATCGCTGATCTCGACTTTCACAGTTACACGGCAAAAGTGTTTGCTTTTATAATTTTTAATAAATGTCGAATTTGGTGTACGAATTGCAACTCAATAATAAGCAAACTTGAAATTCTATCTTCGTAATTTTAAATTTTAAATTGGGATCTTAATTTACTTTTGATAAAACAAATAAAGAGATAAAGAAAAGACAGAGCATGAAATATGGGTGAAGAAATAATGTTTTATATGCATAGTGAATATTATTGGAAATCGCTGAGCGAAATTATGCGAAAACGAAAATTTTTTATGTAATTTAAAAATCTCTAAAAGAAGTTAATAAATATTAGTTTCAACACAATCTCACATAAATTTTATTCCATTTACAGCAAACAGTTCCCACTTACAGCGAATTTTAAATACCGCTGACTGCTTAATATTTGTTATTTTACCCAACGATTGCGCATCTTTACAAAAAGCGCCTCAATTCCCTTCGCAATCTTTTTTTTCTGTGAAAACTTCTTCGTTGACTTAAACATCATCTCATCGCAAATCCCAGTTCATCCCGTAATTTCTTCCTTTTTAATAAACCAACAGATGTGCCCCACAACCCCCCCCCCGCGCAGACCTCCTCAGGCAAATATTAATTTACTTAGGACGTTGCATCGCGGAATTAAAAGGCGCCCCTAAAATTTCTTAATTCAGAATTAAAAAAGTAATGATCGCAGGTTATTAAATCTAGGAAGGAATTATTTATGTTGTTAGTTAATATAAATCATCGTTATACACCGCAACAAAGGAATTTAGTTTCGGGCACTATTTTTTTAAAGTGAAAATTCATTAAAGGGGAAAAAGCCGAGCGCCATAAAAAAGGCAAAAAGGGGAAAAACCGCGAGGAAAAAAATTGATATCCTAAGAGACGGGGGTTCTTTTTTTTTTTTTTAAGACTATTATAAAGCACCCGTTCGAAACAGGAATTTCATTTTAAGAGCGTAATAAAGGTCGGGGGCTAAACGTCCCAGAACAATCATAAAAAGATTAAGATTAAGCTAATAAGCTTTTGCCCGAAAGGTAAGGAAACAACTGACGGGCAATCGGAACTGTAATTCCGATCGGAGCTTTTTTGAAAATGGCGGATTTTTTGAGCTTTGGCTCGGACGGGGTGTCCGTGAAGTGTCGACAGCAGAAATGGTGAGATTTGCTTTTGGGGGGGGGGGCATTGCACTCGCATTGTTCCCATTCCTCGTCAAAGTTTTTTGATATTTTTTTGTGAAATACAGTAACGATCGAAAGTATTTTGACAATACGAAATTTAATAGTTTCTTACTTAATTATTTTACCATAAGATTTTATTATGTATTATTTAGTTATCAATACTATTAATAATATAAAAAACAATATTATTTTTAGTCTTCGACTTTTACTCTTTGTTTCTTCTGTTATTTAATTATTAAATTAATTTATTAATTCGAAAAATTAATTAAAATAATTAATTTAAATATTAAATAATAACAAAATAAAAAATTAATAATTAATTAAATATTTAATTAAATTGATAAATGTTATAACTGTTGTAAAGCATTGTAATGAAATTTAACTTTGTAAGTAACTCTTACGGGTGGGATAAATTTTGTATTGTCAAAATACTTTTGAGCGCTACTGCAGTTTCGATGTTAAACTGGAAATCGTGAGAATTGTGGAAGGTCTTCGGAGTTCGGAGAAAAGCATATTTTATGAATTTTGTCGGAAGCAAATTTTTATAATTGCTCCTCAGAAATCATAACCGAGAAGATTAAATATGAAAATGGGAAGCACTCTTCCCGGGGAAGTTTTTCCCTCTCTCGACCCCCTTCTCCCCACTTAAAAAGCTTTCCGGTCACTGCTGGATCAAGTATTGGGAAAATGTAATTTATTTTCAAATGTGGATGTTGATTTTTGTTTATTTCTTCCTATACTGTTTTGCGTTGATTTCCAACCGTTGAAAAAAATTTTTTTTGAACGCAATCAGCAGTTCGGCTATAAGGTCCGGCTTCCGAAATTTGAAAGCTCATTAATATTAATTATCCATTATATGGATTTGCGAAAATGGTTAAAGGTTGAATGTTTTTTTGTGCAATGATTATAACAGAAGTTTATAACGAAATATTTTATTTCAATTTCGGTAGTTGTTCATCCGAAATACTTGTTCATTTTTGTCTTTTTCAACTTGTAATGGTGTCAGTGATGGGTGAGTGTTTAAGCAACAACGCTGCATCCGCATCCATTTCCGCATCCAGATCCGCATCCAACGATTCCGCTGGAGACAACTCCACCGAGTTGGCATCCGCCGTTCAAACCGTATCCACCGTTCAAACCGTATCCGCCGAGGGTTTGGTAACCACCACCGATGACACCGGTGGAGAGACCACCTTCGATGGAACCGCAGGTTGGGACTTGGAAGTTTCTGGTGTTTCCTCCGCAGTTGGTGGAAGAGACTTCGACGACTGGGCTGGTGACAACGCGGACGACGCGGTCGACGGATGGGACGGTGATGATTTCGTTACGGATTTGTGGTCTGACGACAGTCTTCATGCAGTGGCAGGATTGGGCGACGGAGGTGGATGGGAGGATGGCTGGGAAAACGGCGGTTGGGTTTTCGATGACTGGGGTTTGAGCGACGATGGTTCTGCCTGGCAAGGCGGTGGCGCAACCGCAGCCCAATCCAGAGCCGACATTGCCGTAGCCCAATCCAGAGACAACATTGCCGCAGCCCAATCCGGAGACGACGTTGCCGCAGCCAAGTCCGGAGACAACGTTAAGACCGCATGGAGCAGCAGAAGCCTGTGGAACCAAAATGCTCATAAGACACCGCAATTGTATGGTTTCCTTTGTTTCGAAGAACAAGTACTCACCCCAAGGACAGCCAAAGACAAAATCAAAAGACAGTTCATTTTTTTTTGGTGGAGTTATTACCGATTTCCTTGTAGTTGGAAAACTGATGCGGACAAAATGTGTTTTTTCGTTTTTATACTAAAATCGAACAGTCCCACGAAATCTCCGGACGTGATTGATATGAATTTGTGAGCGCACTCGAAATCCTTCCCCGCGAAACTTTTGCCTAAGAAATTAAAAATAATTCTTTATCTCTTGAGGAGACGAAATCAGAAGACGTCGAAATACAATAGAATTCCTTTCATAATATTTATGATAATAGTAGGCATCCAGCGGACTAATTAATAAACATACCATATTTTCCCGTATTGTATCCTGCTTTTGACTGACAAATACACGACTCACATACACTCTTGTCCCTCTTCTGTGAGCTTTGGATGCCTTCCGTCTTCGATTTCTTACCTTTTCCGCCTCCGAGGATATTTATGAAAGATGACTAAACAAATTCCTACATTTTAGCTTTTTTATTGAGTCTCTTTTCCCCGTTGTTTCACGGGTAAAAGTGTTAATTTTGAAAATAAATGTTTGAGTCGGCCGAAAATTTCAGAATGTTTGACGAAGATCGTCCCTGTCATCTCGGGCGAATGAAAATGGCTGCAACGCACCCTCTCGCGAGGGATGAAAGTGTCAGGCTTTAAAAAGGCTTTCCTCGTCTCCTTCACCTTCTGCTGGAATGAGTTCGTGACGGGGGAAATAATCTGGGGGACTCATGAAATTTTTATCCGACAATTAATAATGCAGGCTTATTTTTGATTAGAATTAACAGGTCGGAGGAACAGAGCAGGTAAGAATTCTTTCGAGAATTCTTGAGTGGTTAGGCGATAATTAATTGGCGATACGTGCTGACACGCCTATCCGTTCGAATACTTTTCTATGAATCAATGATTGCAACGAGATTATTGTATTGATATGTTTTTTCCTTAATATCACTCCATTGCGGGCGCGCGTGTGTGTGTGTGTGTATGTGTGTGTATGTATGCGTGTGTGGCACAAGGAGCCGTCAAATTCCCGCTTTTATTGGATGACGTTCGAAACTGTTTGAAACTCCAGAGTGCTAATAAATAAATTTCAAAACAGAGAACTAATAAATAAATAAGTAATAGATAATATTTAGTTAAATTATAGCTGATGCACAAATAAAATCCAATTAAGTGATTCGGAATGAATATAACTTTTGTTTATTTTTTTTATAAATAATTTAAGTTAAAAAAATAGATAAGCAAAATAGATAGAATAAGCAAAACAAACAATAAGAGCCGACCGTTGAAATAACGTGGATCGTGGATGGAAAAAGACATTTTACTGTATCTATATAATTTTATATACAGTGGCGCTCAAAAGTATTTTGACAATACAAAATTTGCAGTTTTTCACCCGTTAGAGTTACTTATAAAGTGATTTTTCATTGGTTTTATTTAAATGCTTTTACATTTATAAATATATTTTGTAATGTTTTTTATTTAATTTGTGTGATAAGGGTAAATTATTATACTATATTACTTTTATAAATATAATATTAATTAAATAACAGAAGAAACAAAGAGTTTACCTTTAAAATATATCTAATATTAATAAGACTAAGTATGAGTATTGAAGAAAAAGCAGAAGACAAAGAAGAATGTTATGTTCTGTATATTTTGTTATTTTAATGTGATAAATATATTATTAATAGTATTGATAATTAAATAATACATAATAAAGTCTTATAGTAAAATTATTAACTAAGAAACTATTAAATTTTGTATTGTAAAAATACTTTTGAGCGCTACTGTATATTTGACTTACCTCATCGGCTTCACAATATGCATAAATAAAATATCAAAAAGTTAATTTTAATTTTTTTGGCAAAAGCCAGAAGAAATGTTTTAGAAATGCAATAGATTTCTTCGAGTATTTTCCCGGGCGTTCTTCTAACACTTCCGATTCCTATCTTCCTCTATCCGCAACAGATTTTAACTGAATTCTTATATTATAGGCTAAGTTCCGTAAGATCAGGAGGGCGGGACTACGTGACCTTTATCATTCATAAATTATTAAAGATCACAAAAGCAAATCGCCGCGATCTGAAAGCTAAACTTAATAAAAAAGAGGAGAAAGCGAAAATTTCAAAGAAAGGTATCGATTTCCCTTTTCCTCAAGAAATCCCCCCGAATACTTTCGCTTTCGAGATTTAACCCTTAAAACCGGAGTTTTGTAAAATCGTTATCAAGTATCCCGAAATATTTACCGGCGGAGTCTCTAACAGCCGGGAAGGCACACCCAAAAGGGAAATTCAATAGTGTTCGCCTCGGGAACGGGGGTGACCCTCCCTCTTAACTCGGTTCGATCTCCCCGCAAGATTTAGACACCACTGAAATAATGGAATTAAAATGAATGTTGATGTATTACAAAAAGTTTACATTTCTTATAAACAGAATTTACGGAAACCGATTCAACGGAGGGAGAGAAAACGAGGAGCGTAAATTTTCATTTTTCTTTAAAGCGTTTGCCCCCTTTTTTCTTTGAAAGCTCTCTTCCTCCCGCGGGTGTTTGCTGAAAAATGCACGCCGAGCCGTAAGAATTTGCCAAAGGAATAATGAAAGCTCTTTAGGGAAGATCAATTTCAAATTCGAACTCGATAATCCCCTTCCCCCGAAGAGGTGCTGAAAATCTCAGCAAATGCGTCTTCCACGTTTTCTCCCTATTTTATTTTGCTTTTCCCGAACAGTGCACTGCATCGATAAGGTCAGGAATTGTTTCTGATAGAGCAACCGTCGACCAACGGATTTTCCGGTCGTCCGGTTGCCAAACTGACTGACTGTATCGGCTCGAAATGTGGATTACGGAGCCGAGAAGAAGCGGGAACTTTTGAAAGCTTTTAAAATGAAGATTTATATATCGTCGACGGAACTTTTCAGAATATGAGAGCAGCGCTGAAAATGACTGATTTTCCCAATTGTTTATTCCCATTGGTTTTTTCATTTTCCCGGAAAAAAATTTGCATCGAATCAATTGATTTTATTGAACTCTTTTTTTTTTTGATCTCTAAATTTATGACTTTTTTATTATTTTCTTTGGCGGTTCATATACAATTTCATTTAAATTTCATCTCCCGCTACGGCTTTTTCGTGGAAAGGGGGACGGGAAGAAAGTTGCGGGGGAGGGGAGAGCTTTACCTTTTACTCATTTCGCAGAAGTCGACGATTCAAAGCAAAAGAAAAAAAAATTGCGAAGAATAATAAAGTTTCCACGTCTAACCATTTTCATTTTTATTGTTACAGGTGAGTTAAAATGAGCACCGGATTTCGAAGGAAATTGAAAAATGGAAGTGCCGCGAAAGACAGAGAGGTATGCTGTACTCTTATTCTCGGCGGTGATTTTTCATCCGATTAATGGTTGGTGACTTTCGAAGACGGACAAGAAAAACTATGTAGAGTCGGTAACCATTGTAGCTGCGGAAGAATGGCATCATCGGAAGGAATCTGAAGTGCTGCCGTTGGTTTCAAATTAAAATTAGGTTAGGCCCCGTGAAGAAGGAAAAAATGAGGGCTGTATCCCTGTACACAATTCAGGCGTTTCGTACTAAACGAATAACTTACAGGAGATGCCTCTTTAAAAATAAATAAATAAATAAACAAACCTGTAAGATGCAGTGGCTGCATCTTATTTGCATTTTACTATACTCATTATATTTGTATAGAGTATTATTTGCATTTACTATACTAATTTTACTGTATTTTACTATATTAACTTTAACATTCTTTATATTTTATATATTACTTATTCTTTAACATTACTTAATATTTTACCTATATAAAATTACACTAATTTTATTAAACTAACTTTAATATTTTACCATGTTTACCATTTTAACCCTTTTAACCTCGTGGTGATATGTTATTTATTTTATTTATTAAATTTTGACTTATTTTTAATTACCTAGATTTAATGTCTCACATATTTGAAAACTTTATATGTATATAGTCAATTTAAAAAAAAAAGTATAGTTGAAGACTACTGATGGCCACTCATTAGTAAAATTGAACTGTAGCCATCAACTCTAATACCTAATGTGGGCAAAATAGAGTAATATATATAAAAAATTATAAAAAAATTAGGTTAGGTATAACGGTCGATTCCGAGGTAGGATGCTGAGAAATTTCCAGGAGTCATTACAGCAATTTTTTGTGGGGATTTCGGAGGTTCCAGAATTTGGCCAAATGTGACGTCAGCGTTTTTAACACTTTTCGGTTGATAACCGCAATATTTATAAGAGTATTTAAATATAACTTCACGTAATATTTTTTCGAAGGGCTTGCATATTGATTCGTCTGACTCTGCAACCTATTTTGTGCATCTTATTGTCAGATCTTATCCAGTCAATTATCCCAATAATAGTTTAAAATCAAGAATCAATTTGAGAATGAAAGCGCCGGTTGTGTTACTCTTCCCTATTCTCAAAATTCGCCGCCAGATAAGATCCCACAATGGGTGTAATCGGGCGTGCTCTCACAAACACAACAGAATTTCTTTTCTTGGTGTGCCAATTCCCCCAGATGGGATATTAACTCGCAGCTAAAACGAACGGCTTATTAACTACAAGTCGGGAATAAACCGAAATTAGCCCGCAGGGCTCATCCGGAAAAATGGCATTTTTACGGTGGATTTAAAAGTCGGACGGTTTACTCAAATGAAATACTAAAACGGGCAAAGTTTATCGCCGGTGGGAAGTCGTAACCAGAATGCCAATTCTTCGGGATTGCTTCTCGGGGGATGTTGGTTTGATAAATGATCGTGATTCCTTTGGAAACCCTTTTTAGTTTCACCGACATGTTATATTCATTAGTGTTTTAGTATTAATGATTGGATGAAGGTAGCCGAGGTGATGCATTATGGAAAGGATTAAACAGGGAATATCTGCTGATTAAGTTCTAATGCCAAGGGGATTCCGCTGTTGTCAGTCCCCGTGCAAAGGGGGGCGAGCCTTAGGGGTGATTGTGCAACCGGTTCGGCCTTTAATGTACATTTGGTCTTAAGCCTTAACAATTAAATTCAATAAACTTTTTATGAATGGCAGTTGTAGAAATAGTCTACCTTTATTGCAAAGGAGGTAAAGAAAGCGCAGACGAGGCAAAATCTGCAGTGTTATGATTAATTGGCAATATTTACGGTAACAAAACAAATATCAGTGTTAAAGCTTATGAAGGTCACGAAGTGAGTCAAGAACTGCAAAACCCTCTTTTTTAAAGGAGATTTTCATTTTTTAAATCTCGTACAAAAACTCAAAAGACTGGGTTTTTTTGGTTGAATGCAATAAAAGACTTGTGAAAAGAGATTTTCCCCATTGCATACTGTCTATGGAGGTAAAATCACGAGGATAAACTCTTTAATTAGTTTGACCACGTGACCGGCGGCTGTTGAATAACCTTTAAAGGTTCGAAACAAAACTTCTTTGATTATAGTGCAACTGCTTTCGACTGGAAACTAAACTCACAATTTGGCTTCTTAAAATTCTTGAAATTTCTTTCTTAATTTGAAGAAGTCTTCTTTTAGACCTTGAAAATCTATTCGAAATTTCCGAAACTATTTCGTTTTCTAAACATGTTCTGGTTCACTCAAAAAGAAGTGAATCGTAAAATCAAATCTTTTGCAGGACTTCGAAAGGCATATCGAAAGTGAAGCTTTCGCTTTCCCTGAGAACCCCGAGCTCACCCGTGTGAGGAAGCTTTCTTTTCGAATTCGAACTTCCTCTGTTGTTTTTATGCATCAATTTCTTTGTTCCTCATAGTTTCTTGTTTGCCCTTCCGATATCGAGCAAACGTTTGCTGGCAACAACTCAATCCTCTCTCTCTCTTCTCTTGAGAACTGTTACTGTGACAAGTTTTGAAAGTGAAGTTGCATAATTTCGTTCCGAAAGTGTCGATCGTTGTTCTTTCTTTAAAATCCCTACACCTTCATTTCGGGCGCTTTTATTCCCCTCAAAATTACAATGATAAACTTTTTCGTTTGTTTCCACCGAATTTTCCTAAAAGCTTTTCCTCTTCTTTGCTCTCCAGAAACATCCACCCCGTAGTCGTTACAGATTCTCTTCCGCCCCCCACTCCACGTTCGTTTATTTCCATTCTTACTGACGCATCGTTACTCCGTTAAGGGATGAAATTTCGAATTTGCCGACATTTTTTGCTCCCTATTTCCGTCGACACTTGTTGGTGATTTTGCGAGAGTTTTCCTTTCCGGCTGCGATTTTTCGGGGGGAATGAGGTTAGAATTGCTGTATGCAGGAAAGAAGTTAAGAAAACAAATAAAAGAATTATTCTGTTGTATTTTGCAACCATTTATTTGCTTCCGTTAACTTACAGCAGGAAAACTGCAATAAAACGGTTCTGTTGAAAGAAATTTATTTCCAAAAAAATTATCGGTAATCAAAATTTTGTGTGTAAGAGTGGTTTATAGCTGCTCAGTAGAGGTATCCACCGTTCATGTAGCCGGCACCGCCGTTGGCATAGGCGCCACCGGGGTACAGTCCGCAGGCGGATCTGCAAGCCGTGGCCTGCATGCGTCTGGAGCAGGCGTAGGGAATGCGTTCGACGATGTTCGGTCTGACAACGGTCTTGACACATTGGCAGGTGTCGCAGACGGCAGCAGTTCCGCAGTTGGTGGCGCAAGCGGGGCGACAGCCGTAGCCGCCTTCGTAACCCGCTCCGTATCCCATTCCGTATCCGGCTCCGTAGGCGCCTCCGCAAAGTCCGTTGTAGCCGACGGATTCCACGGCAGGGTAGACCGGTGCGATGTAGGCTTCGGTGGTGGCCTGAAATGGAAAGCGATTGCAGCAGGTCGGGCAGCGAGGCAATGCGGGGCGGCCCGCAACCGAGAGACGAATAATTTTCAACTCACCCTGAAAAGAGCCAAAGTCAAGAGAAAAATGCAGCTGAAGTTCATTTTCCAATGGATGATTATTGCTTTATGAGCAAAAAGAAAAATTGATGGCGGGAAAAATATTTCCTCGGCTTTTATACAGTGAAAAAAGCTGTGGAAAAATCCGAAGCATGCTGTTAGTGAAAGGCGACAGGCGTTAATCAGGATTTGCCTCTAATCATATCCATTGAAGAGTCAACAGCAAGTTGGATGACAAGCTTTCATTTTCATAACTCCAAGGGGAAAAAGTAATTCTCGCATGAAAAAGGCCAATAATTCGGAGATTTCAAACAAAACCGCGACAGGACAGGGCGCGGACTTTACAAAATTATTACACCTAAAAACACCGAAAATGGATTGTGATAAATCTAACGTGGGAAAGTGAGCTGCGGTTTGCACGAAAAGGGAAAGAGAAAGTTCTTGGAAGAGAGGACAAAGGAAATTGAGCGTCAGCAGACTTTATGGGGTTACGACACACCCCAGCCTAAAAGGACTGTCGGGGAGAGCGGGCTCAATTCTGCGCTTTGACAACCGACGAGGGACGAGGGGAGGAACATTTTTCTATCTGGGAAACCCTAACGCGATTATCTGCAAAATTTTATTAATTTCCTCTCCTTGGGGAAGCCGGGGAAAGCTACAGAAGGAGTTTCGAAAACTGATGGAAAACTAAAATGGGAGAAGCGTTTCGGGAAAGCTTTGGCTTTTGACTGAGCTAATTTTGTGTACCGAGTCAGCAGGGAGTAAGCTTAATATGGAGGGTTAAGTGTTCTGGCCTTTGTTTCTGGAAAATGTAAACGACTTAATCATTTAGGATGAAGGGGAGAACTTTCTTGTGAGGGTCCGAAAAAACACCCGGAAGGAAGAAGCTAATAGATTCTGCCATTTTAATAAATTGAATTCACATAAATTCGGCCAACTGGATGTTTTCAGACACTGGGTTTGAATCGTACAGACAGGTTTTTAATTCGGTTTAAATTCGTTCATGATGAGATGCGCAGAATTTGATTCAGTCCTTTTTCTGAAATCTAATGTGTGGTGGAAAATCCATTTAATCTCAGAAATCATCTATCTTCTATGGCTTCGATGATTGCCACCAGTCACGAGTGCTTGGATTTTAATCTCCGCAATCCAGGGTCATCTCCTCGCAATCTGAGTCCGATACTTCAGGTATTTTCTGCTTTCAAGGGGCAGTCACCTCAAAATTTTCCCAACAGCGTGAAACCCCGTATAAAAGCTCTCCAACGAGGAGACCAGGCATCAGTTTTCGATTCGATTTTGAATTCGAAGTCAGAAGCTTTCGCTCAAAATGATTTCCAAGTGCTTTTTGCTCGTGGCATTGGTTTATGTGGGAGTAAGTTTTTGAAAACGTGTAAAAAGGATTAATTTTTGACCGGTGGAATGATTTTGGACTGAACTTTCAGGCGTCTGCTGCTCCTCTGGTTTCGACCGCGCCCGTCGCCTTCAATAGCCTGAACACCGTTGTCGGTCCCACCGTTTCCGAAACCGTTGTCACGCCATTCCATCGCACGGATTCCGTCGCCTCCCCTTGCGGTCGCTCCGTGGTCCGCACCACCGCCATCCCTGCAGTGCCTTACGGTCTGACGGGGGGAGCAGGTTTTTTAGGAACTGGGGCTGGGTTGTACCCAGGAGTGATTGGGTCTGGATTGGCGGGAGCCGGCGTGGGTGCGTTTTCCGGAGTCGTCGGTGGCGGTTTGGCGGGATCCACTGGTTGTCTTTACCCGGGAGTTTTTGCCGGAGGTTTGGGAGGAACTGCAGGAGGCGTTTACCATGGAAATGTTGTAGGAACCGGAATCATCACCGGCGGATTCGGACTCGGCGGTGCAGGTGTCGTTTGAAATTTTGTTGAATAATTTTAAGATTTTCCATTTTGCGCAACAATTGGTTTTTGTCATCGAGTTGGTTTTCGTTTATGAAAATCTTATAAATAAATTTACCCTGAAAAAAATTTTTTAGTTTCGTTTTTTTCACCTAAACAAGGCTTTTGCTCTCATTTTTAAACTGCCACACTTAAAAAAAATATGCTCATAAAACTCGAGTTGTAATTCAGTATGAGAACAGCTCCATTAACTAAAATCATTTAATTGTTTCCATTGTTTTAAACTTTCTCCTCAACCCCTTATATCGCCCTCCAAAGAACTTGATCATGAAACCAAGTTCCTTAATGAATGCTGCATCTTTTATTCGATCAAAAATTGATCAGAGATGTCCTGCATCCTTCCTGAATGGTGGATAATGGGTGCAAGTGTCCGATGCATACGGAGCAATTCATGTTGCTGTGTTTGCATTCTGTTTCCACAGTCTTTCAGGAAAACCTCTCAGCCTTTTGTTCTCATTATAAGAAAATGGCCAAAGGAAAACTAATTTTAATATTATAAACGCCTCAAGTTCTCCTCTCCATTCCTCTGGAATTTAAATTCTTATGTTATCATTCAAACTTTAGCCGAAGTCAGAACCAAGGGAGACTTTAAATTAACCGACTTAAGTTTTGGGATGAAATTGTGATTAATACTGCGCAGGAGCGGGGAAATTATTCTTATACAGCCTCACGGTTCAGCGTAACGACTCCCGGCAGGAAAGGGCATAAATACCGGATGAGGGATAATGCGGCCGGTTGTGGCCATTTCCCACTGCCCCACTAATTACGTGGGCTGCCATTGCCCCCACCTTCCTAAGAAACTGCTCCACCGCCTTCGGGAAATTCATTTCAGGTAGACGATCCCACACTCCGACTCGGTTCGGCTCTCAGCGCGGAATAATTAATGCTTCCATGTCATGGGTTTCTTTAAAGTAATGTTTTCGGGGATATTGAATGAGTGGAACATAAACGGAAATGCGCGATGATTGACAGAACAGAGAAAGGGTTTTACCAAGCCGGCATTGACTAAAATGCGGGAATCCATTTGTTTTTTCCTACAAAATATTTAATTCTTCTGCCGGAAAGCACAATCAATTCGAGAGCGAAAGGGAAAGCTTTTGTTAAAACCTCGGCGGGGGCAAAAATTTTTTCCGCGAAAGGGGCACAAAAACGTGTCTGAAACTCACTTCCCTGACACGACCTTTCTTTTATTACAACGCACTCAGTTGTCACATCAATTTCGATTTAACTTTATTATCGGGTAATCACCGGGGGGAATTCCCCGCCTAAAAGGAAAACGTGCACTAATGCATTTCATTAATCCAAACACTACCTGACGTTAGTCATGGCACGTAGGAGGCCGAGCCTTTCCAACAGCGCTGTCGGGAGGGGAGGAGTGTTCACCACCCGCCCCCTTTGGGCCTCCGGAAAGACATGATTCTGTTTCTTTTTCTATAACTATCACTACCATAGGAATTTAGTGAATTAAGATGACTTTTTCTAATTAGCGGTCAAATGCGAATTAATGATGGAAACGCAAATAATAAATATTAACAATATGTAATATGTTTATGACTGTTGATCTCGTTGGGCCAAATAAATTTTGAGAATAATATTATTTAATAATTATCCGAAGTCCGGATGTTTTATTCAGTTTAAGCCGAGCCTTTTTAAGTTTCTGGTTGTAATTAATGATTTAATTAAATTTTTGCACTATTTTTTAACTTTATTTCGCGTGACCAGCACATCTCATTTAATTTTCTCCTTAGTTTCAACGTTTGCAGTCAGAATTTTTTTTGCTCCTTCATTCCTACGAGACTTTGAGTCTCTCTGAGTTTATACAGTAACTCCTAAGAGGTTTCCGAAAAAGAATTGCCTTTGGGGCTGCACATGCGAGTGCACGTTCGGTCTTAAATAAATAATTTGTTGGACATTTCTGATTTGGGATTCAGTCAGTAGAATTTTCCTTGTGAAATTTATTGGTGAAACTGATTTTCAAATTATCATCAGATGTCGTCTTTTTGAACGCATTCTTTCGGAAAAGGCAAACTGTTGTACCTCTGCCGCCCCTAAGCCCATCAACCTGTTAGGATGAAACGTGCGACCCAAAAGGAAGTGTAAAATTCAATTAGAGTCGATTAGAAAAAGGCTAATTAGGTCTTTTGCGGTGTCTTTTCACTCTTGGTGGCTTATCGGACTCTTCCAGATTGTGGCCGACCCGGACGGAAAATCCAAGCATCTATTCCATTTAGTCTCAACTTTACCCTCATCAATTTGGATTTAAGCTAATTTAGTGGACTCCATTTTTACGGTCACCTGGTTGCGGAATACGAAATTAGTCGAGATAAAAAGCGGTGTCCCCTCACGCCTCCGCAACGGATGACCGCGTCTTCTTATCTCCCGGCCCATCATTCAAATAATATTGTTACGTGTATTCAAATACCCTATTCCGTTCGTGAGCCGAATATAAAGTCGTACATCTTTCCTTGGGGACGATGGGGGGAGTTTGCTAGATTATGTGGATTCGCATAAGTTAAGCATGGAAGCAAACGGTGCATTCTCTCGAGATGAATTATTGAATTGAAACTTAGGGCATTGGCACTCACCGTTCGTTTTTAAGTTCGCCGTTGCCTTTTATGTTCTTTTTATGCGGATACAATTAGGCGAACTTGAAAAGATTTCTGTTTTTTGCATAAGGCCGGAACCGAATTTTTCGGGGGCAAAGGGCATCGATAAAAAACAGGAAAATTTTGTGTTGGTGAATTGTGTTTATTTGAAAAAAAAATGTGAACGAGTTTTTAAATTAAAAACAAGGATGGAATACTGATTGGAATTTTTTGCAGAGCCAGCAGAATTTTTTGACGAGCCTTTCGCTCGGTCACGGATGATGTACATGTGTCAGAGTCAACAAGTTTAGTAGTTGCAACCGCATCCAGAAACGACGGTGTTGAGTCCACAGCCAGAGTTGACGCCAGAGACGAGACCTCCGGTGATTCCGCATCCGGTGTTGACGCCAGAGATGAGACCTCCGGTGATTCCGCATCCGGAGTTGACGCCAGAGATGAGACCTCCGGTGATTCCGCATCCGGTGTTAACGCCAGAGATGAGACCTCCGGTGATTCCGCATCCGGAGTTGACGCCAGAGAGAAGTCCTCCAGAGACTCCAAATCCGGAGTTGACGCCAGAGACGAGTCCGTTTCCGATCAAACCGGTTTCAACTCCGGTGGAGACGGCTGGGAGTTCGACGGAAGAACCGGTGACGTATGGGACGGTTTCGACGACTGGGGTGGAGGTGGTTTGGACGAAGCGTTGGACGGATGGGATGTTGTAGACTTCCTTGCGGACGGTTGGTCTGACAACGGTCTTGATGCAGTTGCAGGAGTCTTGGACGGAGGTTGGGTGGATGATGGATGGGAGACGGAGTGGGACATTTTCAATGACTGGGGTGGAGGCGCATCCGGTGTTGCAGCCAGAGATGCCGGAGATGCCGGAGATGCCGGAGAAACCGGAGAAACCGCCGGAGATACCTCCGAATCCGGCTCCACAGCCGTTCAAACCAGAGGAGATCAAGGTTTGAGCGGAAGCCTAATTAAAAAATAAAATTAATTTATTAAATGAACAAGAGGCGATGTTTTGACTTTCGGGGACCGCATTTATATCGAAGGATCAGCTCGAAAGCAAATGATTGCCCAAAGTTTGAAGAAAAAGCAAAACAGCTATAAAAGAAAACAAAAGCGTGTGATCCTCACCCCAAAAACGGCCAAAGCCAAGACCAAAAGACTGCTGGAGTACATTTTTATTGAGGAGTTATTACTGGCGTTCGACAGTAAACTGATGGTTAAGTAAATGTTTTCTGAACTTTTATACTCGTGGGATTTCGGAGAGAAAATATGGGACGTGATTCGGAGAAGAGGTGAGTTAGGCCTTCATCGGAAGTGTCAGGGTTAAACTATAACAAGGAAGATTTGATTAGAGCTCGCTATCAGTAACTGTGGAGAAAACAATTGCCATACAGTAAACTGTTTTTATTTTCTTTCTGTAAACGTTTCAATGTTTTCAGTTAATTCGTAATTGCAATCGTCTGATATTTCGTTGCATCGCTTTCCTTTTGTTTCAATCATGAGAGAATATCCTAATTAAGATCGAATTTTCATTTTCGGTTTTTCAACCTTTGTGATGCACCGCGGCTTACAATTGATAATACAAATAAAAATTTAATTGATGTTGGTGGGATTTCGTGGGATTATTTTTCTTCTTTCGCATTAATCCGATTTGCATTTTACAAATCATCAAAGCCAACATCATGCCGAAGATGTTTTTCTGATCGGTGAGGGAGTTTTTTTTAGTCTTCCAAATCTTTTGAGGTTTTATAGAAAAACGGACAAACATAAAATAAATAATAATGTCCAAACAATTGAATTAAAAAACTGATTCAATTGTTTCTCTCATGCGATAAGACGAAAGTGTGCAGCATTTTGTAAACGAATAAAACAGAAATTAAAAGTCGGCGGTGGAGGTTTTTACCACTCCCGAAGACACAATATGACTTCGGTCACGAACGGCATTAAAGATAGAGTTAATGGAAAGTCCTGTTGCTTTCCGAGACTCATCAGAAATCGCCAGTGCGATTTCGGGTAATTGGATAATCGTGTCAAACGACCTTAAAAGGACTGATAAAGTCAGCAGAGATGCAGTCTTAAAATCAACCGCCCCTGTCGCGTTTCTCTCGGTTAATTAAAATACAGAAATATGAACGAGGTCGGTCCCCCCTCCTTTCCGGCCACAATTTTGTTTAATTTTTAAGACCGGTTGGAAAGACCGAAATTAAAAATAAATATTGAAACGTCCGAGCGAGACGAAATTAAGGCAAAAATTTTCATTAAATTAAAAAAGTAAAACCTAAAACAAAAGTTAAACGCTCATAATTCATGTCAGAAAACAAATAATAGAATCATGTTCGCCTTTAACAACTTTCGGAATAATGCAAACAAACAGGTTCCTCCACCCGCAGAAAATAAATATTTGGCTCCGAAGGATTGCTCTCTGCCACATAATTGTTTTGAGTTCAATATACTTATTTTGTTATTCAGTTTACGTTGGAATTATTTTATTTACATTTCGGACAGACGGGGAGTCCCGCTCTTCGGGGTTAAGAGGACCCCGATTCTTCGAATTCTTTCAGGCGCTCCCGAATTTGATGCTCGCCATCCGCTGCTTGCCGAGCGGCAGGCCTCCGTTGGCCTCGAGTGCTGAGTCAGGTAGTTTCAGGTGGCAGACGAAGAATTCAGGCCAGATATTGTGTCCAGCGAACGAAAGAGAGTGCATTGTCGCGTGGAGGAGGGCCTTGAGAAGGGTGGGGAGGTAAGAAAATGAGCGAGTGTCACTCCAACCTTCTCTCCTTGGCATTTTTTAAGCTGACCTTAAAAGCAGAAAAGAATAAATAAAACAATTTGCAGAGCGTTGGTTTCTTTTTCTCTCGGGAAACCCGACACCGAAAACAAGAGTTTCGAGGATGAATTCGTCAGAGGATGTCAGGTCACGCAGATGTAACTTTTATATAGTAAAAGCAAGTTAGTGAAGAACAGCATTCCAGAAAAGAAACTCAGAAGTCAGGGAATACAGTAGAAAAATTAAGCAATATCCGGCTGGATGTGGGGAACAAAAAACACTCATTTCCCAGGACAAATTTGGTTTTGTATATATATTTTTGATTCAACTGACAAGATTTTAAATTCAGAATGCATTAATTCTTCCGGTGTTTGAAAAACCGTTATTTCCTGAGAAAGATGTCTGACAGCCTGGCACACCTCCTCCAGCAGAAGTATGCAGAGTGAAAACAGACGTCGGCGTCGCGATCAGAGTAGCCGTTGCTCTGTTGGCTCCAGCCCCGCCCAGAGAATTCGAACCACTGTTCGTCGAGGTTCCTCCGGAATAAAACAAGGTGCTGCCTGTGCCCGAGCTGCCTGAATTGCTTCCTCGACTTCCTTCGGACAAGCCAATGATCCTGGACTGCACGCCGTTGGGAAGGCCGAATGTCGTCAGACGAGTGCTGCCGCCGCAGTTGAAGGTTTCGACAACAGGTGTGGCTACGGTGCGGGTGATGCGATCTACTGTGGGTACTGTGATGATGTCGTTGCGGATCTGTGGCCTCACTAGGGTCTGGAGGCAGTGACAAGCCTCCGAGACGGTGCCGGGGGGGATGTAGCTGGGGAAGTTGACGGTTGGGTTCTCCACGGTGGACGTCTGAAGGCGGGTGTTGATCATCGGGATAGAAGAGCTATAACCGCCGTTGTGGCAGTTGTGACCATTGGACAGGTAGACAGTGTTGGACTGTGGCTCAGCTGAAGCCTGAAACAGAGGAAAGCGATGATAATGTGAAACTGTCCCGATGCGATTTAAAAACGGCGATTATACCTACCCCGACAGCGGTTAAAACCAGCAAAACAGCAGTAATGGATTTCATTTTTCCAAAATGGAAGCGTTTCTCTTTGTGCTTGAGTGACTGATGCACGCAGCTTTTTTCTCACTTTTATAACGAGAAGGAGAGCTTTGGAAACAATGAATGTTTTCCATTTCAGAAGCCCCGCTAAGGCTAATTTTATGTTTGAATTGAAAATATTTTCACTTAAAGGCTACGAAGAGGCCGTGACTTTTCCTTACAACAGCGGCTTGAAAAAGAACGCTGATTCGACGTCCAGAAAAGGACCGATTCTCGAAAGCTCGCTTTTCATTTAACGGTTCTGCTTTGATGGGTCTCCTCCTGCTGTTGCTTAGATATTTCCGTCCACGAATCCCACACTGCTTTGATTTGTTAAAAAAATTTTATTGTATCTTTATTTCCTTTGCAAAAATGCGGTCACTTGACCCTTCATTCCCTATTACTCAAGAATATTGTGTTTCAGACTTTTCAGGGTTGCCGAGTAACAGTAAAGCCATTTTTTTCTTCTCTGAACTTATCCAGACTATCATGCCTATACAATATAGCTTCTGATTTGATAAGGATAAGGGTGCAACATCGCTGACGGATGGGGGCAAACTTAAATGACCGTAAAAAATCTTTTGTTTTTGCAAATGTCAAAAATTCTGGTGAAAACCAATAAGAAAAGTGTGCTTATTCGATCTCAGTTTATTTCGTATCGATATTTATTAATAATATTTGCATAAAGCTCTTTTCGAAAAAATTTTGAACAGAAGAACCATTTAAAACCGATCGATCAGAGTTCATTGTCACCCATGTATATTCGCCGCGAGAATATCGAGGGTAAATTTTAATCAAACGCTGGCGTCTCCAACACCCTTAAGGTATCCCCATCGGAATTAATATATTTCTCAGAAATTAAATCCTCCTGTATCGAAACAATTAAAAATGGTTTGAGCGAACGTGATTCTGCAACGGACCCGCCATTTCATACGTGTTTTTGCGTTCAAAACATATCTCGGTTAATTCGGTTGTTTTGTTAATTTATTCACGTGCAATGACAAATAATAATGTGGGAGTAGTGGGGACAGGAGAAACACTCGGACGGATTTTACTTCCTTTATCCAGACGAAAGGATCAGAACATAAGAGTCGGTCCCTGATTTTCCCCCCGCAAAGCGCAGGGAAAAACGATTTCGTTGTCAAATTTTCCGACTTTTGCGTTTCCCCCTCAGGGCAACAGCAACAGCATAGCTTTTCCCGAAAGACATAATGTTCACTACATTTATTCACGGTGTGGAGTTGTGAGTTTCAAAATGTCCCTTAACCTTTTAAAGTCACGGTTTAATTTTTTTTGCAGTGGAAGTTTGTTGGAAGTACATACTTACATGAAAGCAGAGAAGTAAAGTTGCTTATCAAATCAAATTTCAAAGGAGAACGTTAAACTGGAAACCGCCGCACTCATCAGCGGTGTTTTTCTTCTGTCGGACAGGCGGTGAATCCACACAACAGCTCAGCTGTTGTCAGGGCGGACCCGGGCGGGTTCTTTTAAATTTTTTCGTTCAAGTTCTTCGCCGAAAACGATAAATCTTCCTTCTTTGGGTGTTTTTCGAGTACGCTGAAATTTAACTCCCTAATTTCGTGAACAAAAGAATGCCGGCGGAGGAATGGGCGGGGAAAAATGTACCAAAGCCACCCTCCTTTTCTCGTTGAAATTTTTTGCAGGCGTCGGAAATTTCGGATTTTCGTCACCGAAGCTCTTTTCTCGGAAGAAAACCGATCAGAAATGTTTGACCATAATTTTGGGGAAAGGTTCTCCCATCAGAAAATAACGCGTGTTAGTCAGGCGACCTCTCATAAAAAATGTTTCCCCGGAGAGACGAAAATTTTGATAGCCAAATACTGATAATAACGAACGGGCTTTGGGGAAAAGGAGGATCTAGCGAACCGTGGGACTTTGTAAACTTGGCCAATTTCTAAATATCTTTCAGAAGTCATCTTCTTTTATATGGGAAAAATCTGGAATCGGCAAATTTTTTACCGCCAATTTTTGTCGCCGTTGTTGTTTTTCGAAAAGAAAACTCTCTTCGGCTGAGGAAAATTTGATCAATTCTATTTAATAAGAGAACGGGTATCAATTCTAAATGATCAAAAGCAGAAGAGGGAAAACTGTTGATCATTTCATCACCAGTGCTTTGAATTCTTCGTTGAGGACAACTGTTAAGCACAGAATATTGCTCTCGAGGAGGACTGAATTTAAACCAAACAGTCTGGCGATTTCTGTGATCTCTGAATGAGCCTTAGGAGCCTGAGTTCATTTTGTTGAGCTTCTGTAGCGAACGGGAAAGTACAGAAATATAAGAGAAACGACCCGAAAGGGATGGCCGAAAATAAATGGGGTGGATTATCAAAAAAAGGTAAATAAAGGTAGATTGTTTAAGAAGCGCGCTCCCCACTGCGGGGTTTTATAACAAATGCCCAAAGATTATACCCAACACGGCGGACTTTTGTGAAAACACTCAGGTAATTCGGAAAAACTTTCTAAATAATTAACTTAATAAATTAAGACTCTTAATTAGTTAATTTTTTTTATGCAAACAGCCCAAATGCAATTAAGTAAAAAAAGTGAAGACAATTAATCAAAGGGGGAAACGCGGCAGAGGGTTGTGTAAAATTTAATTCATGTTTAGGGAAAGCGAAGCATATAAAAGGGGTAACTGAGGGGCGGGGCGGGGGGTGGGGGCGAGTGCAAAAGGTTAAAGAAAAGTGCACGCCTCTTCTCTTTCCGGTGGGAATCGACAACCTCTGCGCCCTCGTAAAGCGTAGGCCTTTTCAAGAAGCTGAGAGATACGTGAGCTGATTGAGAAATGGTAATCAAATGAAATAAGTATTTTTCAGTGTAACTTCATCATGAAAGATTCACTTTTCCCTGTGAAAAATAAATGGTTTCCCCATTGAGGTCAGAGACTTATTCCTCCCTCTAGTTGAAACGCCGCGAATTAAATTGATTTCGGGATGCAGCCGTTCGGGCTTTGATGGCCTTGTTCGCTTAAAGATTAAACCGAAGGTATTTTATCTGTTCTTCCAATTGAATTTCACGAACAAAAGGAACTGCCCAATTAGTCAGCCATTACTTATTGTGGGCAACACGTGAACTCCCCGTTATATTGCAAAACTATAAGTTTTTAGATATATTACCGAGCCTAGGGTTTCATTGAATGTTTATGGATTTGCGATCAAATAATAAGGATAAATAAAAAAGGGCAAAAAAATGTATCATTATTGAGTGTTCCCTTCTTTGAACGTAGTATCGTTTCGTTCTTCAGGCGTTTACAGAAAACAGTTATTCTTTGGAAAATTCTCTTTTTCATTCAGAAAATTTCTTCTTTTTGAGGAAAAGAATTTTACGTTTCTTTGAAAAATATGTCAACGCCTTCTGTTGTATTTATTTTGAGCAGTCGTTCAAATCGTTTCACTTCGAAAATACCACTGTGAAGTGGAATTTTTGCCTGGAAGAGAACGTTAAAACTTTTGTTCGCTTCTCGGTGTTCCTATTCGAATCATCCGACAGCGATACTGATTTTCCTGCTGAAGGAGAAACGTGTGCTTAAGCAATGACCCGACTGCTGTATATGTGCAACGACCTCCGTTCTCAAGCAACCCGTGTCGTTTTGCTCATTATTAGTTATTATTATTGTCACAGCTCTTCTTTCCAAGAGTTTTATCAACCTTTTGAAGATCTCCACCCGATGATTGTCGCGAAAGCTGATTCATTCACCCCAAAAGGAAGTTTCCGCGAAGCGGAACTTCGTATATAAACTCCGGGTGATGGCAGTTTTCTCTACATTCGCAAACAGCTTTGATTTTCCTCATCCAAAATGATTAACAGTTGCGCATTGGTTTTAGCCTTGGCCGTGTTCGGGGTAAGTGGGAAAACTTTGGGGCGTCGGAGCAATCCTTTGTGTCCACCCTGTATATGTGCTTTTTAAATCACGCAGGCCTCTGCTTCATTCATTTCTCCGGGATGTGTGTCTGGTTATAACACTCTCAACGGCGTTTACGGTGGACGCGTTTCCGACGTCTGCCGCTGTGTGAAGACCGTGGTGAGACCCCACATCCGCAGCGAGATCACCACCGTTCCCGTCGTTCAACGCATCGTCCGCACGGAAACCGCCCCCGTCATCGAGCGCATCCCCTACTCCGTCACCAGACGCATGGATGCTCCAACCCTCCTCACCGGCACCTGCGTTTCCGCTTTTCCAGCTCGGGTTTACTCCGACGGAGTTCTCGAGGGAGTCGGTGTTGGAGGATTGTCAGGAATCAACGGGGGCTTTGTGTACTGAATGCGGTCCCTGTCCTCTTTTCGTTGATGTGATTGTTGTATTTCAAACTTTGCGTTGCATTGCCGACTGAATTGCCTGTCTTTTTAGTAGGTGTCGAGTAGTACTTTCCGCTATGGTTTAGAGCCTGTCAGCAAGACACTATTTTTGCTGATTGAAACAAATCGTGAACCTTTGAATTTGCCCTAGAATTTTTACCAATTGCAATGCTCATTGTAATTTATGACCCCCTTTCGTGTCTTTAATTCATTCCATGTGTACATATTAGTCAGTCGATTGCAGTCGTTGTCGTGTATTTTTATTTTCTCAGAATAAAATGTAATTAAAAAAATAACTATAAAATTGGATATTTTATATTTCTTCCCAGTGCGATTAAAAAACTGAAGCTTTTATGGACTTCTTGTTAAATATTAACGCCTTAGGCCCATAGTGAACTTCCAACCACACATATACAAATATTTGAATAATATATAAAGGGGTCAACAGCAAAAGCTAAAAGCAATAGAGCGGCGGTGTAAGGAAAACGACATTGGGTGTTAATTTTTAATCCCTAAATTACAGTGAGCATTCGCTCCGACTGCAACACTCCTTGCACCGCCACCCTGATTCCTTCTGCCGCTTGGGGATGGTCTGGGCGTGCGGGGGTGAACGACTGATTAAAGTGGCCAAGCCCATCCACGAGGCTCCCGGTGAAATTCGATGGAAGCATTTGCTAAAAGGAAAGCTCCATTAGCAGAAACCCGAAAGAAAATATCCTAACAAGAATAAATTGAAATGTAAAATGCAAATGTCGGGGATGTTCGCGTATAAATAATGCAACTCAGACTCAAGCCCAGAGTGCTGACTAATTTAATGGTTTAACATCCCCCACCCGCGAAAGCTTTTTTTAGTTTTCAACAGTCATTTGATGGCGTTGTTTGCCGGAGTCATTTCGGATTTTTTCCACAAAGATTTTCCCTCTAATTTCGGTTCTTTTCCTTTTCTGTTTTTCCAAAGTAACCGCCATCGATTGCGAGGTTTCGTGATTTATTACCCGGCGGGGTTGGCATCACTGCCAGATCTGCCCCGCTTGATTTGAATGGAAAATATTTCTGGCGCGTCGTCTTCCGTCAACTTTTCGGAAGTTTTCTCGAAACTGTATTCAAAAAGGCGTCTGTTTCATTTTATTATTTTGAAGCAGAATTTTAAAAAGCGGAATTACCCCAATTAATAACTTTTGTATTCGAAGGGACGGGAGTTCCTTTCTCGCCAGGGTTAAACGTCAGCAAAATGAATTCTTTAAGAGAAGTACTTTCTATTTAATAACCTTCATTTCAAGCTGTTGCATTTTAAATGAGATTTAAATGTGAAAAAATATCAAAATTACCGGGAGTTTCCGCCGTCATATCACCAGAAATATTTCTCTAAGGTCGAAATGTAGAGCGGAAGTGAAACAAATGATTTTAATTGATTTAATCCATTAGGAGAAAAAGAGGACTAAAAAAAATCGAACTGCGTTTTTTTTCTATAAACGTTTTAGAATAAGAAGCGAAAGGGGAAATTCGACAAGATGGCTGTTTATGATGGTTACTGATAGCAATGGTCGATCGTTAACCGAACAGTTTTGACTCGTTTGAAAAATTCACTTTTTATTCAGAGCACTCCGATGGAAATTTCTTATAATTATAATCAATCTTGCGGAAGTGTTCTTTCTCCGACATCTTTCCCCGTGTAATTTGTCTGGAAAAAATGTCTGGCAGAAACCCGAGCCATTTTTCATTTCGTATCTGAACGTCGTTTTGCATGACCAATTTACAGTTATTTAAAAGGAGCAGTTTCGACTGATGAATTTGTCCTGTCATCTCCGAAGACCCCACAATCAGGTATTTTTTAAGTACCTCCAAAGGAGAGAGGTGACCGATAAAAGCCAATAGGTCAACTTCAACCTCGAGTTTTCTTTTGAAAGTTTCCGCGAAAGGTTTTCTTAATATTCCGGTCTTTTTCCGGAAACTTTTAAAATAATTGAAATTTATCCCCGCGCGAAACTTTGTCCGAAGAATCGGAAGTAACCAATTAACTAAGTGCAACTCCGCTAATAATACCGTTATTAACATTTTTTCTCGTTAATAAAATGCAGAAACAACTCCAGTCGAGATTTCCACGTGACCGGCTTGGCAATTTTTCCCTCACGGGTTCTGATTGAATTGAAATTTTAAATTTTGCTAAAACGAAATTAGCCTAATTTAAATTCTGATTTTTCTTTAATTTGGAGATTTTTAATGAAGACTTAGAAATTCTGATTCGCGCTTCATCTTTTTAATCTGGTTCTTTATCATGTAAATGACAAAATGAAGTCTCCCGGAAGAAGAGCGAGGAGTATATTTCAGGAAAATCTCTCCGATTCATATCTCACCCTCTTCAGTGTAATTGAATTTCAGGGAGAAATAAAAAATTGCGGATGTTTCTGAAAAATTAAGGGAGTGCGGGTGCATATGGGTGTAGTGTAGGAACTCTTTTTCGAGTGTTCTCGAAATTCTGCTGTCGTTTTTCTGAAATCGAAGGGGGAAAAACGCAGCCTCCGTCTGTTGGTGTGTCGTGCAGGGGACTGCGGAAACCAACGCAGAATGCATTATTCATTCGCGTTCCATCAGCGCCGCAATGGCGTGGCATCGGACGACACGGCTTTTAGAAAGCTCCGGTTTTTTCCAGAAAGTCATCCGACAGGAACGAAGAATCTCAAATGAGTTTTCGAATCGATTTGAGGGAGCGAAAGACGACTGAAGCTTTTTTATCACGAGGAATGTCAATATTAAAAGCATGGTCCAGTTGAAGATCTCATTTCCTTTTTCATATCGGGCGTGTTTCTTCCCCCCTTTTTTCTTTTTTAATCTGGACGCGTTCGAGGCTTTCACCGCTCGCCAGACTTGATTTAGTTGTTGTACGTAGCGGAAAGTTGATACTTTCACGGGGAGTTTTATTCCTGTTGGTTTTCAAATTAAAATGAAGCCGTGGAACGCCCTGGGAGTTTAAATCAAAGAGGAGTGGGGTTGAAAGGGAAGTAAATCATTTTTTTTTCCCTTCCCGCGGAGGAGGAAATGCAGTGAAGCCCATTCTTTCAAGAATTTAATAATTACTTGTAATTAAGTGAGATCGGGGATAGTCGAACCACCCTCGTTGCGGTCCCCCTCTCTCTCTCTCTCTCTCATTCACTCTTTTTTTTTTGCCTCTGTTTCTTCGTCGGTTAAACTTTCTGATTATTTTCTTTTGTTTTCGTGGTGAAATGCTGTTTGTTGGCTTTTTCAAAAGCCGACAGCTCGCTCATTGCGCACGAAGATCGAAATTTCCCTCTTCGAACCATAAATTGATCCTTTTCTAAGGATTAGTGTCTCTGTTGAAAATTCATTTTTTTTAAAAATGATCATCTTTTCCAAATCGATACCGTCGTTAATTCTTGAGAATCATAAAATCCACACTCGCGCGGATAATGTCTTCGTTAATTAACAATCTAAAGCAATTAAAACATTAGACGTGAGGCAGTGCCAGTTTAATTAGAAGATGAAATATTGAGGATTTGGTTCTCGGGAGGAGTTTTGAGTCAAATCGGTCGAAGAAACGCAAACGTGGTGCAATTATTCAGAAGAATTCAATATAAAACAACCCCACCGCTCGCTGTATTTTCCATAAAATAAATGAAGAAGTTATTTATGAACTCCGTTATTAGTTTTTCACTTAATCTATGGAGCAGTGAAAAGGAAGAAAGTAAGCACAAGAACAGGATTATTTGGAGTTTTTTCTTTTCGGCCGAGATAAGTGGGCTCAAGAAAAAGTGTTAATCCTTCATATATCATATCCTCTACTTATCTTTTGATACAGCCGTGAACCCAGGTTTTGTTTTATATCTGTAAAGTGGCCAACATTTTTCTTTTTAACCTTTTTTTTTTTGTTCTTCATATCTCGATTCGAGTTCCCGAAGTTTTTATTAGCCCCTCGCCTTCGGCGTGGTCGATTGAGTGCTCTGAGGGTGTTTGATTCGTTATAAATTACAAAACTTGCAGATGAGCTGTTGAAGATCGAATAGAATTAAGAAATTATTCGAAAAAGTTCTTCTCATTAACTGTAGGTTTATCTACGAGGAGGGGAGAAAGTGCAACAGTATTGACAGAGCAGTGCAGGAAATGCAGAAGAATGCGTAGAAATCCAGCGCCGCCCTTCCGTTGAAAATCAAGTGAAAGTTAGTGTTTGCGGTTGATAGGTACAAGAATCGGGGAGGGAAGTGAAACAAAGCCAACCCTATTAAGTCCGCTTAAAATAATTTATTTTTGGTGCGGATAAATTCAGATATTGTACGTGACAGCTACTAGCATTTTCGTTTTTTGGAATTTTGTTTTTTCCCGAAATCAATAGGAAAATAGGATATTACGAGGAAGTAAAGTACGGTTAATTGTCATTGACAGACTTATATTGTGAGCGCCCATAATTCCTGTAAAACCTGATTTTTATTCTACGTTAACCTTTTGCGTTACGGAGTCTATTATGAGAGGACTCGAGCGAAGACACTCAACGGCAGAGTGGGCCAATTAAAGATCGGCACAGCGGCCCCGTCGTTTAACTGCAAAACTAATTAGACAGTTTTTGTCATTAGCTAAAATCGTTAACTTTTTCTAAAATTCAATTTCAGTGTTGATTCGTGCACGCGAGGATCCTGGAAATTGGAAAGTTTTCCAGAAGCAGTCCTTAATTGTTCTCGATCCGGACGTGGCGGCTCGCAGCGCCCCTTGCGACCGCTCCTCAAACTAACCGGAAAGGTTTTGTCGAAACGTGAGGAGGATTTTTCGGTTCGGCATTTCCTTTTCCATCGGAGAAAGGCGAAGCCCCGGGAGATTCTCCGAGAGAATAACAACGGATGAAGACTGATATTGTCGAATCCGAATCGTTAAAATTGAATCCGCAAAGCGATCATCCGGGGGCATCAAGGAAAGGGTCAAGAGCCATCATTTAAAAGGCTTCCTCTAAGCCCGGGTTGTACTTAACATAAATTTTATCCAAAATTAAAATTCAGTATCAAACAGAACCCGACCCTAAAAATTGTGTTACCCTTTATTAATTAAAATTTATTTACCATAAATCTCCGGGGCGGCTATTAAAATTATGTTCGGTTGAGCGGAAAATATGAATTAAATGGAGGCAGCCACTTACAAGTGTTGCCCCGAAACACTTATTTTGATCTCCAAATTAACCGACACTTTTTCAGATTACGCTCCGAAATATCGCCATTAGCTATCGGGACCCTCACCTAATCGCTCCCTCACAATAGAAATTTATTTCTGTTAAGCCACAAACATTTTCCCTATCTTCGGCGGGAGGCCGAGGCTTTTGTGTTGGAAATTTTTGTTGATTTTTTTGCGTGAATGGTTTTGTTGCTGATTCGACTCGTGGGGAGTTTCCGAGCGAACGCTATCCGCGGGTCCCGGGACAATTCGCCCGAAGAGGCACGATTCTTCTCGCCTTTGTCAGTTTTTCGAGGATTCGTGCCTCCACAGCCACTCGATACGAGTTCGTGTATGAGGAAGACGTCCCGAACGAACGAGGAAATGAACAGAAAACGTGTCTTTAGGTGATATTTGTTTGTATTAAAAGACGATTACAGAGTTAGCAAATTCTCGAGTAGGCATTTCTGGAGGCGTAACCGTAACCTCCGCATTGGCGGGTGATTGGTCTGCTCTTGAAAGCGACGTTTTCGACGATTGGGGTGACGGTTCTCTTGAGGTAGCGTTGGACCTTTGGCACGGTGACTTGGCGTTGGATGACCTGTGGCTTGACAATGGTCTTGGTGCAGACGCATCTCTGGGAGACGACTCTTGGGGCTGGGATGGGCTGAGATGGAAGGGCGACCATTGGGCCTTCGACGACCGGGAGGGTGACGCATGGGGCTTGGATGACTGGGAGTGGGGCGGTTTCCGGTCCGTCGGTGATGACAGATCCGGCAGAGACGAGGCCGGCTCCGCCAGAGACGATGCCTTCTCCCAAACAGCTGCCGCCGTAGTAGCCGTTTCCGGTCACTTGAACGACTGGAGCGGAGACGAGTTGGGAAACTGGAGAGGACACAATTTGGGCATATTGGACTCCAGATTCACACTGAAAATTTGAAGAGATTTTTAGCTTCGCCCGGGGAAAGCCGGCCGTGAGAACACGAAAACGAGTCTTACCTGTGGGACTTGAAGGCAGGAACCGGCGGCAATGCCGAAAACAACGCACAAGAGGACCAAAGACTTCCCGATCATTTTTGGTGATTTTTTTCTTACTCAAAAGCAAGCTTTGAATGATACATCTTCTAACCCCTCTCTTTTATACCAGTTGTCAGCTAGGCTTTAACATACCTGCGTGTTGCGGTAGCAAAACATTCAGGCTTGCGATTGAATTTTTTTGTTTTTCTCAATCTTTATCTTATCTCCTCCGCGGCTAAATGTTTGTGCAGTGGTCTATTCTCTGCATCTCAGCCGAGCCGAGAATACGTTCCCTCGAAGGAGTTTAGGGTCCGAGATGCGATTTCGGTCGGAATGGGTCGGGGGTTGTCGGTGCGATCGGGGGATGGGCCGTCCATTTTCTTCGGTCTTTGCATATTGAGTGTTTCCCGAGTGAATCGGAGTATCTCGAGATGATTTTAATCTGCAAGGACTCCGTGTATCTCATTTCGTGTACGAAAACATTTGATCAGCGAACGGTGTTTTAATCAAATTCGCTTCTGAAAAATTAACAATCTGAAGTGCCGGCCAAAATTAATCACCGATGGGATTAATAAAATGTTGGTCTTTTTTGAGAACATCGCCTTTCGTCTCTGTAAAAAAAAAAGCAACTAAATCTCGAACTCTATTTCGAAAGGATCACATTATTCTCGAAAATGACACTTCTCAGTGTTAATTAAAACGATACCCCAGTCGTAATGAAGAATTACGTCAGAAATCGGGTCTCGACTTTCAATGGAAACGATTAATAATTCCAGTTTGAGTGAGAGCTACCTTGAATTGCAAAATACACGAGTCGATAATGTCTCTCTCACTTTATGCGGGGGTTGATATTTTTTCCTGAGAGGAGCTCGAAGCTACCCTAAAATTACCTCCGGAAAATTCCCCTAAAAACAATTTATTTTATAACACAATTAGGGTTCCTAATAATTTTTCCAATTTCTCCCGACGCCGAGTGCTTCTTAAGGAATTCCTTAAAAAAAGTTCGCAGTCAGCCCAAATAAACGCCCTTAATTAATAATAACGCAGTTACTGGAAATAGAAATTCAATTTGAGCACAGCCAACGCATTCCCTCCCACTTTTCGAAATGAAATTCCCTGGATGCATAATTTCCCTGTTTAATTTTACATTCAATTTATTATTCTTTTGTGGCCGATCTTCTTTTCCTTTGAATTACTTCCTTTTACTCTTTGTTCATTTCTATAATATTCATGACCTTTTTATTTAAAATTCTTCTTCTCCTTTACGCGGGCCACAATTAGGACAGAAACGCTTCTTTAATTGTAAGAATTTCTTTCGGAGTGCGACTGCGGAAATGGGGAGGATTTATGGGGTTCCCCTGCCACGGCGAAGGGTAGATCGAGATCATCAAATGACGTCTGAAGGGAAAAGGACTGAACGGGGAGGGAGGAAAAGGGAGAGGGGCACTTGGAAGAGAAGAAAGAAAGCGGAAATTTCGGGCTAAGAAATTTGAGGAGACGGAAGACGTGAAAGGAGAAAAGAGTCGGGGCAGTTGGGGATTTCTCCTCTCGGAATTCTTTTTTCATCGGCCCCCCGAAACCTTCGAAAAATACCCAAGTTTTTATCTGCAGAAATTAAAACTGCATAATCAGTAAATACAACGTATCGTTTTCCGTTTCCTTAATGACAATGACAAATACTCAATCCGCATTGGCAGGCCTCGTCGCATAATGCCTCGCTTGGGACTGTATCACAGGCGCACATTTATCTTATTTATTCACAATCGTTCGCCGACATATTTAAAATATTTGAAAAGATCCCGAATCACATATCCGGTTTCTTGTCTACTTTATTTTGGACACTTCCGCTTTGCAGCTCGACTCGCCAGCTTCAAAATTTGCAATGTTTTTGAGTTGTCGGACGCACCAATTTGTATCTTCCGTTTCCCTCAAAATGTCTTTCACCTCCGCACTTGTTGTTACTATAAAAGCGGAGCTTTCACATTGTCATTTTTTGTGACCGCTAAATGTATAATGTTCAACGCCTCCCGAGACGGCTTCAAAAGGACCCTATTTACAGAGCTTTTTTGCCGGCTCTTGACATTCTCTCAAGCAAACAGTCCTTAAAACCCGGAAAGGTCATCAATTTTCCTAAAGGGACAAATTCTGTCGGAATAATACGTTTAAATGAACGTTTCCTTTTTGATCTGTCTAGACATATTTTGTGTAATTCCACTGTTTATTCATTGGCAATGAAAATTTTACGTCCACATCAAGAAATTCGAATCAAAGGAAACGTTGTGCTTAAAGCTCTATGGATACGTTTTTGGTTATCATTTAAGGAAGAATTTTTTTAGCTGGACCAGATTTTGGCAGATTATTATCGGTTTCAACATGAATTAAAAATTTGCGACCTTAACTACATGAAAGCTCTACTCGAAAGCTTAGCTGTTTACGTATCGAGTCGGAATCACTCATACATGCAACCATCTCACGCAGAAAAGTTTGCGTGACTGAAATTTCGGCTCGAAATTTTCAATTCCACAATGAAGTTTTCCCTTTCCATCCCCCCCAATTTTCAGGGATGGAATTCACCCCAATCGAAATTTACTCGTCTCCCGATGAGATCCGCGTTCGGTGATTTGCTCTTCGCTGATAACGTCCAATCCGGAAGGGGAGGGCGGTGTGCAGCCCCGGGGGAGCTTTTGACAAAGGTCACGATATACAACCATTCAAAAGGACGTGAAAGTGAATGCCCACTCGTCCGAGTAATATTTTCGGTGATCGATCAAGGTTCGGAAAATCCCTTCGGCAGTCAAAAAGGGTTCCTTGCAGAAACGACCCTAAGAAAATGTCGTCAAGTCATTATTTCGCGTCGTAAATGAAAAAATAATCTCTCCGGTTAGGGGGGCTCCTGCGAAAGATTTTTCGCTCAGATTGAAAATGAATAACTTAAACATAAAAAAAAAAAATTCATTTAAATCATTTGCTCCAAACACAAAAATAACGGTTGGCCCAATAAAAAAAAAAGAAATAAAATTTGCCATAAATCAAGCAAACATTCGCATTCGCCTTGAAAACATAGCGTGAGCTGTTGGGAAAATGAAATTTTCTGTGAGTGACATTAAACATTTTTTGTTCAAAAACGTATTTTAATACAGAAAATATTACTCCATTATAATTCATACCAGTTTATATGCATTGCCGGTTGGAAATGCTTTACTGGTTCCTGTTGTCTTTGCAGTGGCTTTGTTCGCGAATCAAAAGGGCTTTTTTAAAACTGTTACTCTCTAAAAGTCATTCGTGTGATGGGGATGCTGTCGGTAAAGTGAGGAACAGTTTTAGCCTGTCGGTCGAAGTCTTCGGGTACCCGAAGGTTTAATTTAATTTGTTCTCTTTTCAGGAGGAGACTGCTTGCAAATTAACGACCTAATCGTACCTAATGTCGTGGAAAACGGGTCGAAATCCGCTGTTGTGCTCGATTGCGATTATTCGATAAACAAAGGCGACACGGATTTAGTGGTGAAGTGGTTTCTCAATGATGGGAATACGCCTGTCTATCAGTGGATACCACCGCAGAAGCCGCAGGACCTCGGCAAACTGAAGGTAAGTCTTTCTCAGCTATGTTGCAACAGTTCGGCGATTCGAACTGCTGCTCTTCCGTTTCGGAGTTCGGGACAATCGGTAGTTAAATGAAAAATCCACGACGGCCGAGACCGGGAAGAAGGAAAAGAGGAGGAGATTTTCCGGGAGTTTTTATTTCTTTTGTGTGACAAGGTGGGAAAGCGGGTTTTGTGTGGAAAAATTTCTGAGTGCGTGCATTAGTCAACGGTCTTTTCAATAAACTCGGACTTATGGTGTTGGCAGGCGATTTGGAGCAAAGGCAATGGGACGTGTCGCTCCCTTTGTGCCGGCGTGAGCACTGCTCAAAGTCCGTTTTTGAGAGAGATTTTTTGAGCTCGTCGGATATTAAAACCATGAAAGTTTCACGGCGGGTATTAGACCTTTTTGTGAAGACAAAGTCTCTCTCTCTCTCTCTCTCTCTCAAAGCTCAAAGTATCAAAAATTTAACAAAAAGAACCAAGAACCGGAACGCTTTCTTTGCTGCAGAAAGTTAGAACTCAATTAGTAGACCCTTACATTATCCCCGTCACGTCCGTTCTTTGATATTCTCTGAAGAGACGTCCCAATCCGTTCGAGCGCTTTTTGACATATTAAAAATCCTTTACCATTTTTTAATCAACTTTTCTCCAACACCGGAAGCGAACAGCGAAGCGACCGGAACTTATTTAAGCTTGCCATCGGGTTTTCCTATTTTGGGATAAGAGATTGTCATTAAATATGAAAAATTTGAATTTAGTGGGAATACAATAAAAAGCATTTGGTGGCTTTACTTGTTTTGAAGACATCGGTAAAGAAAATACAAAAAGCTGATGACGGTAAGTAATGTTAAGTAAAACTATTTTTTTTGTTTTTATTTGTTGTTATTTCTTATGCCGAAAATTGAACGGCTTAATCTTAAGATTGATCTCACAGTACCGCTCAAAAGTATTTTGACAACACAAAATTTTATAGTTTATTAGTTAATTATAATAAAATTTATTATTTTAAGATTGCATTATTTAGTTTCCAATACTATTAATAATATATTTGTCGCATTAAAATAACAAAATACACAAAACATAATATTTTTCTCAGTTCTCTGCTTTTTTTTAAATACTTTTACTTAGCTCTATCATTAGTAACTATAATTGTAGTATAATTCTACTGTTACTTTACCATATATTCTAAAGATAAACAGTTTGTTTCTTCTGTTACTTATATTTTTAATTTGGTTTTTAATCAAATATTATATTCATAGATGTCACTACTGCTGTAAAGCATTAATACTGTAATTATCAAATCAAACATCAATAATAGTATAACAATTGTAAACCAAATGAAATTTCACTTTGTAATTCTAACGAGTGGAAAGCGATAAATTTTGTATTGTCAAAATACTTTTGAGCGCTACTGTATATACTTTTAATAAAAGCCCAAACTTAATGACTGTAAAAGCTATACAGTCATTTGCAAAGCCAATTTTTCAGTTGATCATTGACAATAAGTCTAATCAGTTTGTAATAGAAATGTTTAATATCAATAGTTTTAAAAATCGCTAAAGCTAAAAAAAAATAATATGTTATGAATCGGATTTTATGAGCCTAAAGTAAATCATAAGGAGACTTAGAGTTGGTAAAAATTGTTTTCTTGATCGCCACTCACCGAATACTTTTCCGTTTTTCCTACAATTCATTTGAAAGCAGCCTCAATTGCGTTCGAATTCGTTACAGAAACGATTTATAAATTTAAAATACACAATTTTTCTACATACGCATCACCGCCTAACGTTGAAATAAAAATTCAAGATGGCGTCTTGGAACTTGTTCGAATCGTCGGGGAAAAATTTCCCGACTTTTAGTCTTTCAAATAAATAGTAACTTTACCGGCCATGCAAAGTTCTCCCACGTATCCGCACCTGAACTTTGGCTCGTCACAGAAAAGGGTTAACCTAATTATCGATTTAGGAGGACAACAGTTGATTGCCCGTAACTGTACTACGTTCAGAAAGGGGGTTGTGGGACTTTATAGAATTACCTACATGAGGACTGTAAAATTTATTTTATTTAGGGATTCGGGATTCATGCAGAGGTTTTAAAAAAGCAGTAACGTGAGAAGTGAACCATGTTTGATTTTTGCGTGTGTTCACGATAACCGTAAGGGCACCGCTTTTCGGAAACTTTCGTAAAAATTTCACTTTGCGGTTAGCCATTCCATCCATTCCCGGAGTGATAAAATTTTCTAATTAAAACGGATTTCCCCCCGAAGTTTTTCTGATACTTCGCCGCGGTGAAACCATGAAAAATTTAATTTCCAGCTTGGAAACTTTTTCCTTGGATAATCAACGCCGGAGGGAACGCGGGAGAGGGCAAAAGTTATGCGACAACATAATCACCTGTCAGAGCCAAAGCACGAATGAATGGACCCTGACAAGTTCTGGCGTGAAATCCCTGTTTCGCCCGTCAAATTTTTGTATTATTCGGTCGTCAATACCTGGGAGGGGTTTCGTCAAAGGTTTGAAATCCAAAAGGACATTAATTAATTTTTTTTTTGTCCGGGGAAACTTCCAACCCTGGGAATGGGGAATTGTTCCGGAGAGGCTCCGCTTTTCAGGGGTGGCGGATTTTTTAATTTTATTTTTTTTTTCATAATCAGTTTTTACTTCTGCGTCCAGTTTGTTTGCCGCCTGGACCTACTTCATTGGTCGATTGTGTAAGGCACAATGCGCGAGGTCGTTTCTCTCGCAAACACCCGAACGCAGCCTGCTTCTGTCATTCGACTATGGTTCAATGCGTTTTGTTCTTTCACATCTTCTGTTCCTCAAGCCTGTTTTCAATTTTGCAATCGTGTTTTGAGTATTTGTGCAAGGCTGGCCGTTTTTTTATTTGATTTTTTATTGAACTGTCGCATTTTGAGCGGTTCACGCAACTTCGACAATTTCGTAAAATGATTACGCTAATCGAATAAAAGATAAGGGAAAAGCCACGGGAGGGGATAGGAAGGAAAATACGTGGTCTTCACTTTAAAATATTATATTATACTCATATTAATAAATACGTAAATTAAGGGGAATTTATTATTATTTTCGAGCGGTTGCTTAAAATTCCGGATATCAGCGAAATGAGATAAATATTAGAGGAATGACCTTTTGCAGGCACACTGCAAAAGACACTGATTATAATACAAATTGCTTTTGGAAGTAAATAGCCTTAAAATTTTGCAAGTGTTTCAGCTTTTCTCAGCAGAGAATGGGGACTTTGCAGGAGGGAAGAAATTTACAGAGATTTCTCCCGAAACTAAAACGGAAACTGCAACGTTCTCTTGTGTCCACACGTCTCCCTCATCTGAAGAACGGCTGGTTAAGGGAATAAATTGGAGTGAAGTCGGACAACAAGAGATAAATTGAATCAGTCTGGTGGATTTTCAATACTCGCTGACTGACCGACTAAATGCCACTAAAAGATGGATATGCCGTGTTAATGAAAAAGCCATCTTATTTGCACCGTGATGATTTCCTCCATTGGTTTGATTCTGACCTGGGCCAAACAAAAAAATTAACAATTATATTAATAAATGTGGTCAGTCGATAAAATTTTCCTTTGGATTATAATTTTTTTGTATGGATCAATGGAATTATAAAAACGATTTCTCACCGTTCAGTCGTCAGCGACAAACCAAAACTCAGCTATTTATCCTCCAGTCAGCAAATGACAGTCTGAAATTATTACGAGCGCTTCGCGTTCACACAAAATTAGACGTTATGCTCATGTTTTCATCGTCAATTCTCCGTTGCTTTTGAAAAGTGTTCACCCCGCCGACTCCGGTTTCCTCAGAAAGCCAAAAGATATTGTTTTTAGTTTGTGCACTTTTGTCTTTGGATTCTTCTGTTTCGATGCCACTTTCCTCTTTGACGACGTACTCCGGTTCAGTTCCCCCGCCATTAACTCCAATATTTGTGTTATCAGAAGGGCGTTCCGTTTCCGCTTCCGCTGTCACCTCTCCGATTATTTCTTTTGAACTTCTCCCGGAGTTTTCCCCTTTCGAATCGCTTTCTTTGGAAGGACAAACTTTTATCATGTACGTTCTCATCAGGGGAACTGTCAGACAGCGCTGTCCCATCGTTTGCACCGGAAGGAAATACTGCAGCGAAGTCGGTAAGCAAATCTGCCTGAGAAACGGCGTCGGAAGGCAGAGAGAACGCCTTTGAAGATTTGATTCTTCGAACCCAACCTGAGGAAGCATATTTTTTTTGTTAAAATCCGATAGTTCTCCTGCAGGACAGAGGGGGCACACAAAATGGCGATTATTCTGTCGGCAGAGTCAGCAGAAACCGCACTGCCATTTCCAGTTTCATACCGAACCCGGTCTCAACTCACCAGTTGGACGTTGTAATTTCCGAGTTCCTTCCTGACTCGCAGTGCGTTTTCGAAATGGAAACCGGAGGCGAAAGCAAAAAGACTCAAACACATCAACCGCAACATGTCACCCCGATTGTGGTTAACTCTCAAACGCGGTAACCTCGGTTATAACGGGAGGCGGCTCCGATTCCTTGTTTTTTATACGTCGGAGTACCCAAAAGCGGAAATTTAATTTATAAAATCAATTATAAACATTTCCGTGTTTAACCAGCTTCAGTGAAATTACTTTTTTAAACAAAAAACCAATCGATTTTTAAGTCTTCTTTTGTTTGTTTTTAATTTTTTCTTTCTCTCTCGAAAGTCGGTCTTCGGATCGATTGGTCGATGGCTGCATCGGATTTTGGTGCACTGTCTTCGTTGTACCTCAATCGGTTATTGCCACGGTAAGTAAAGGGAATATTCATTCAGAAAACAAATTTGCTTTTAAAATCGTTGATTTTATTTAGTGTAATTGTTTTTATCTGTTCATCTGTACTTGTGTTAGTGTTAATCGTGGATGAAATTAACGGTCGTGCAGTTTCTTACTCATAATTTATTTAACGGGTTATGTAAAATTTTGGACTGTTTTATTTGTTCCTTTTGAGCTGAAGTCGATCGAAGAGAATACTGTTCTGACTCCCAAATTTTCACGCTCTGTATACAGCGAGGCGTCTTGACACTCCATGTTTATTCTGCTCGGCGGTGGTTTTCTTTTCAAAACAATTATAATTCAATTAAACAAACAGCGATCCCTTTCAAGGTCGAGCGGTCTGCGCACAAATTTTATGAATTGTGCAGGGCTGTGCCTCTGAAAGAGAGAGAGAGAGAGTTGTGACCACAAAGGCGGCGCATGATTATTTGGTCAACATCCTTTCTGGGTTTACTGCCCTTTTCGCGTGGGAAAAGGTTGCAACGAGAACGGAAAGGTCAACGATGTTCAGAAAGAAATGCTGAACAGCCGTCGACTTGAAAATGTTAAGACGGGCTGACGTTTAGAAGTGAAAGACAATGGTCAAATCACAGCGTCTGTGCAAACCCCAAAAAGGGGGGGGGGGGAATGTGAGTTGTCGGAAGGAAAGGAGACAGAAAAGGGAAGAGAAAAACAATTTCGCTTTTTTATATTACTCCTAGGTGGAGAGTAAATGCCTGGTTTTTTTTTTTTGTTTTTTTCGAGGAAATAAGAATTTCAAGAGCTAAAGTCAGCAGACGTAGACGGGTCAAGGCTGACTGGAATCACGAATTTTCCGTCCGCAGCAGCCCGAGAATTGCTTTCAAGATTGATGGGATCGAGTTTGTCGACCCACTCCGTGAATTTATCCACGGTCAAATATTGTTGGAAAATTCCTTTTGATCGAACCCCTTTAAAACCATCGGAGATGATTAGAAAAAAAAAACAGCTTAATTAGCAGTGAACATCCCTAGTTATTTATTCAATTACCCAGTTATCGATCGCTTCCGATTAGGTGGAATTCTCCGAAAACTTATGGGACCTTCAAATTAGCCGAACCGAACACATACAGTGAATTTATTATTATTTGCGGATAAGGTTTTAATAATTCAAATGTGAAGGGCAGAAAAGCGAGACTTCCTTTTCGAATCCGTCTGTTTATTTACAGGAAATAAAGTGTTTTGATTCGTCAAAGGATCGACTTGAAAGCGCCTCAGAGGTAACACGCGAAGGCCCACAACAGAACGTCTGTCTCTGATTTAGCAAAAAGCAAAACTGGCATCCTCGGGTGGCTTTGAAACCTTTCCCAATGGAATAAAATCAAAGTAAAAGTTTGCCGATTAAACATTCGGGGGAAATGAAATTATCATAAGCCGAAACAGTCGTGTGTTCCTTTCTGTTCGAGTGACGATGACAAATTGTAAGTACCTCCGTAAAGGTTTAGAATTTTTGATTTAATTTCCTAAAACCATATCGTGAAATTCATTTATAAGTGCACTCGTTATTGTAACTTTTATTCTGTCGTTCAATTTGATAAAATTAATTCACTGCGACCAAACTGTAATTTATTTTTTCCTCTTTTTCCCCCCCGCGCATTTCCCGATGATGCTTACGTTCGAGAGTCTCTCCCGAACAAAAAAAAAGGAATTCATAAATCCCTTCGGATGTGATTGTTGTTGAAATGCAGTCGTGGACAACCCAAACAAATATTCGAAGCCATTCCCTGACCGTAACAAAACTAGGAATTTCGACAAAAATACAACCAAACAAACGTTGTTTATTCAAATTGGTTTCGGTAAACATTTGAACGTGAAGATGCAAAAAAGCGGACGGTCACTTTCGGCCACTCCTGGTGGAGGCTCGGGGGAAGTTTGCCGTTTTTTCTCATTGACAGATGATCGGGTAACACCGTTTGATTTTTTTTTTTTTTTGAAAACTCACCTTTAAAAGAATTTTCCGATTTGTGATTATTTGTTTTGGGTTTGTAGTAGTAAATTGTACGGAAAGTACAATGTAATGTGTGTCAATATCAAAGTTGACATCGGTATTGACCTCTTGAGTGCCCTTATTTTAGATGACAATTCACATACACAGTGTGTATCTCCTTTGGAATGGTCTTTAGGCAGTCGATCATCTCTTTCTCTCTCCCCCTCTCTGGACACGTAAAACTCGACCGCTTTTCTCTATTTATTACATGTGTAATTCACCGCATATTGTACCGTCCATTTCAAACTCACTATTATTATCCCCACCATTGTACTCTCATTGCTGTCGTTGTGTTTCCACCATGCACATCGAAATGACTACAAGCGCCACGGGAGAAGAGTCATTTTTCGATTGGCATCCGTCGCGCCTCCATCTTTGTTTACAACTCCAACACCAACCGCTTTTTGAGAAGTTGTTTTCGAATATAATCATTGCACAAAGCGGTTGAATCCGAGTCGCACGTATAGAACTCAAGGTTTTTGGGGAGACCATTACATAAGGCTAACATCACGTTTCGTCCCCGGCAGTTTCATCAATATCGCTGACAATTAATTTATTAATTACTATAAATTGTAATTAGCGAGCTGAAACCATGCTCCTCAGAGCGTCTTGTTTACATTCAAGATTCACGATACGGAGATCCACTCAAAACAAAACAGCAAATGTATAAAAACCGAAATAGATAGCGTAGGTGGATCATACTTTATTCAAAGTTGGTGTCAAAGGGTCTCCGACATGGCGTCCCATTCACCACAATGTGTGGTTTTGCTTTTATTTGGAGTTCTACAGATGGGACTCTCGATGGACCCCTACAGCTATGAAAACTATTTGGTAAGTGTTTCACTCTTACTGTTTCACCCTTAAACGCTTTTCGTTCAGCAGCTCTGCACCACCCCATGTGAGTTTTCGAGACTTTCACGTCAGCGGACAACCCCTCCTTGGTGTCACTTTGCATCTTCTGCCTCTTCTTCATTTTTCTTCCCCAGTTATTTTGATTTTACCGCCTTCTTCTTCGCCTTCTGTTCTTGTCCGTTTTGCTGCATGAACTGGCCTCGGAAGGACCGCGTGGTAACTCCCATTCAGCATAGTTTTCAGGAAATGGAATCCGATTGAAAAGATATTTAAATATTTAAGAGGCTCACTCCGGGGTTTCCCCAGCTAAAAATGCTCACCCATTCACCACCTTTTGCATTTCATTTATGAAAAACAGTTAAAGGTTAATAATAAAATCAATAAACGGATACTCAGACTATATTTAGGCGGGGCTTGCGTCAGCAATAAAATGCTGCTGACTTTAGGTCGTCCGCTGACGGGAAGGCTTGGGAAAAATGAATGAGGGGTCAGACGTCGACATCACATTCTGCGCCTGACCCCTCCCGGCTTTCATGTCTCCGCTCTTTATCTCATCTCCTTCTTGTCCTCTTCATCTCTCATCTCCAACTCGTTTCGGGATCTCACCGTCTCTTTATGTTAAGAAGATGGGAAATAATTTATCTGAAAATTTCTTTCTGAAAGAGGAAGAAAATATTGGAAAAATAAAAAGCAATCTCCTGTTGGGAACAAGGAAAATTTTTATCGATAATCTTTTTTAAAATGTTTCGTACTTAATTAATCGTTGGATAAAATTGGTTTTTATTTATTCGTACAATATGATAACGGCAGGAACCCGGGGAGGAGGAGGAGGATACAGTGAAATTTTTCACTGGTCTGGACTCCGTCCAGGTAGTCGCAAAGTATCATTCGGTAGTTGTAATCGATTTTCTACTGCAGTCTCTTTTTTTACTGACTTTGTTTTTTATTTCAGACAAACAACCCCAATCCCAACCCAGCTCCGGTAATAGAGACAAATACCTGCGGGTTGCCAAATTACTTGCCAAATTGGAACCCTTGCAGTGTTGTATCTCTGATGTACACTTTGTATAAATACCGGCAAGCCCTAGAGCCGTACTTGAATATGCCGGGTAATGAACTCGGAGCTGTAGCGCCCGTCATTGAAAACTATAGTTCGCTCTCTCCAGTGTTATCTGCAGATTTTTGGCAGCGTTACCCTTTTCCGGAATATTTAAAAGTGGACAATCCGGAGTGTGCAGCGCCTATGCCGTTTTTTTATAATTTTAGTAGTGAAGACTCTGCTAATGATTTGGCAGAAAGAATTGAAAAGTATTTAGACAGTTTAAACGCCACAATAGCGGACGCAGTGGAAAAATATTCACAGGAGCCGATTCCTTTAACTATATTGCCGTGCGCGCCAACGGTTACAGGAACACCGAATTCCCTTTTACCCGCGATCTGTCAGCTTTTTCAGCCTCCGCTGGACCCAAATTTACCTCTACCACCCATCCCACCTTTACCGGAATTACTCTCACGAATTGGTGGCATACCTGGGTTTCCAACTCTGCCGATACCGACGGATTCTCCTGAATCATCGGAATCAGCACCAGAACCAAAATGTCCACTGGATTTTACTGTACCGCCAGATGATTCACCGTCGATAACACCATCACCTCCGCCACCAACACTTCCGCCATCGCCTCCTCCTCCACCACCAACAGTACCGCCTCCTCCTCCACCACCACCAACAGTACCTCCTCCTCCTCCTCCACCACCAACAGTTCCTCCTCCTCCCCCTCCACCCCCAACAGTACCGCCTCCTCCTCCACCACCACCAACAGTACCTCCTCCTCCACCACCACCACCAACAGTACCTCCTCCACCTCCACCACCACCAACAGTACCGCCCACTCTTCCTCCTCCATCAACAGCATCACCTTCCACTTCTCCACCGCCACCACCAACACCACCACCACCTCCATTTCCCTCACCCCGATCAACAGCGCCACCTCCTCCTCCTCCACCATCAATGGCACCACCTACCCCTCCTCCATCAACAGCGTCACTTCTTTCTTCCCCACCCCCGTCAATAGCACCGCCTTCTCCTCCTCCTTCACCATCAACAGCACCACCTCCTCCTCCACCGCCACCTTCAACAGCGCCACCTACTCCTCCTCCATCAACAGCGTCACCTCTTTCTTCCCCACCCCCATCAATAGCACCGCCTTCTCCTCCTCCTTCACCGTCAACAGCACCACCTCCTGCTCCTCCTCCACCACCATCATTACCGCAATTACCGTCCCCCCAAGTTCCAGATGTTCCAATGCCTCCTGTCCCAGATGCTCCAATGCCTCCAGTGCCATCTGTTCCAGATGTCCCAATGCCTCCCGTCCCACCTGTACCAGATGTCCCAGTCCCTCCGGTGCCTCCTGTCCCTGACATACCAATGCCTCCAGTGCCATCTATTCCAGATGTCCCAATGCCTCCCGTCCCACCTGTACCAGATGTCCCAGTGCCTCCGGTGCCTCCTGTCCCTGACATACCAATGCCTCCTGTCCCATCTGTACCAGATGTCCCAATGCCTCCTGTCCCACCTGTACCAGACGTTCCAATGCCACCTGTGACTCATGTCCATGCATTCCAATGCCTCCTGTCCCATCTGTACCAGATGTCCCAATGCCTCCTGTCCCACCTGTACCAGACGTTCCAATGCCACCTGTACCAGATATTCCAATGCCTCCTGTCCCATCTGTACCAGATGTCCCAATGCCTCCTGTCCCACCTGTACCAGACGTTCCAATGCCACCTGTACCAGATGTCCCAATGCCTCCTGTGCCATCTGTATCCAGATGTCCCAATGCCTCCTGGTGCCTCCTGTCCCTGACATACCAATGCCTCCGGTGCCATCTGTACCAGATGTCCCAATGCCTCCTGTCCCACCTGTACCAGATATGCCAGTCCCTCCGGTGCCTCCTATGCCAGATATCCCAATGCCTCCTGTCCCACTTATACCAGATGTCCCAATGCCTCCAGTGCCATCTGTACCAGATGTCCCAATGCCTCCTGTGCCTCCTGTCCCTGACATACCAATGCCTCCTGTGCCACCTATACCAATGCCTCCTATGCCATCTTTACCAGATGTTCCAATGCCTCCTGTCCCACCTGTACCAGATATGCCAGTCCCTCCGGTGCCTCCTATACCAAATATACCAGTGCCTCCTGTGCCATCTGTACCGGATGTCCCAGTGCCTCCGGTGCCTCCTGTGCCATCTGTACCGGATGTCCCAGTGCCTCCGGTGCCTCCTGTACCAGTTGTTCCAATGCCTTTTGTGCCTTCAGTCCCAGACCTTCCAACCCCGTCTTTACCTACGCCTGCATTACCTGCTGTCCCACCTTCACCTGATATTTTAAATATACCATCACCTGCGGTGTCGCCAACACTTCCCGAACCTTCGCCTTTAACCTCTTCACTTTTATCTCCTCTACAGTCACTTCCACACCTATCACTCCCACATCTTTCACTCCCGCACCTATCACTCCCCAATTTCCTTTCTTCTGTGTCCCTTCCCGCCGTCGAGGACGCCATCACCCCCCGCCAAGTCTCTCAGCTGTCTAACCAGATTCCCTCCTCCCTTCTCTTTCAGTCCCTTCCTTCCTCCTCTCCCCTCAACGAATCCAAACCTGAACTCCAACTCTTCACTCACAAATACTCCCATCCCGAACTCTACGACCAAGGACCCTCCGCCTTTGCAGAGTGTCCTTTGCGTGTAGCCTAGTCATTTCATTTAAAACCATCACTCCATGATTTTGTATTATATTTTCAATCTCTAGTTATTAACCTCCTATTCCTGTTATTTGTTATTTTGTTAATAAATTGTTTTTATTTAAATTTATTTATTAAACTTTATTTTTTTTAATTTCTTTGTTCCTTTTGATTTCCTCTCCTTGGCTTTCCCCCACAATTCCTGGTGCCTGTTTCCTATTGTTGTCCGCTCGCGCTTCTGCATCGCTTTTATTTTCGAACTCGCAATGTCATTGGAGTTTATTTGGGGACAGACTTCATTCTGCGGTTTCCTTGTCGCCAGCAGAGCTCCTCTCGAGAGGACAGAGGTGTTATTTACCACTGGCGACTACTGCACTCGAACGTGATTCGCCGTCGAGTTGTTGACTTAACGGGTGAATAGGCGAGTGACCTTTTCAATGCTGACAGCCGAGTCGCGTAAATACGAAACAACAATTGAAGGCCTTCCATTCCATAATATAAACTCTAGTCGAATGTGTCGCAGTTTTAAACTAATTCATGAGATGGGAGTGGCAGTAGGTGTGCTCGTTGTCGCGGCGTCGGCCTGCGTCGTTTTGGCCGCATTCGATCAGTGCCCAAAGGACGCCAAGTGCTGCCCGCTGGAGTCCGGGGGCTGCTCTGTCCTCTCGTCCTGCTGTCCGCTGGCCAGCGACACATGCTCGGTCGACGCGACTCACTGCCCGCTCACTTCTGAAAAAAATAATTTACTGGTAAGTGGATTTAGCGCATAGCCTTAGACAATAGCACAGTCGGAGTCACTGCTGAGCCTCTGGGGAATGGTTACATGCACTGTGTCTACAACGTCTATTCATTAATTCTCTGATTAAAATTAATCATAAATAAAACTTAGCCGACACATTAAAATTAATTGAGACAGACAAGTTATTGTTTCAAAGTGCACCAAATAATTAATGAAATTGTTTTTGTGTGAATTTCAGAATCCATTCCTACAAGTAGCCACCATGAAGTAATATAACCCTTCTACTAAGATAGTTTAGGATAATACACACACTTGCATCACTCAAAGCTTAATATAAGTGTAACTGTTAGGAGAAAGTCTGCAGACTAATATTTTAAAATGGTAAAAAGTTTCTTTTTAAGAATAAGTGATTATTCGATAAGATTTTAGCTATAATTTTAAATTTAGCTTTTGCTGAATGTTAATTAATTTTGTTAATAAATTTATGTTAAATAATTCATTATTGTTTCTGATTATGTTTAAAAACCACTCCCTTTATTCTTTTCTTGGAATTGTGTGGAAATTTAAAATGATATGACTTCTTTCGTTCAATCTCAGATCGGAAGTGCATTTTTTTTATATTTTGGGTGAGAGGGTGAGAAACTACAGTGCGGCAATGACATACGACCGATCGCGAGGCAACGACCTGCCATATTTAAAATGTCTTCCCCGAATAGCGAAAACTTAATACGTCACTCACGGTCATGGCCGCGACATTGAGAATCGGTTCTTCTGGAACTGCCTGGGTCTCCTCATTCATTTGAGGATGTTCGAAAGCTCAGAGCTTTTTTCAATTGTTTCCCTCAGAGAAGTGTATGAACCCTTTTATGAAATTTGAGAAACGAGTAACCATTTGTAATGAGCTAGTTAATTATTACTTTGAAACCGGAGATCAACGGTTACTACTTTCGGTTACTAAGAATCCTTTCCTTTCCGGCAGAACGTAACATGTTGGTTTTATTTGTGAGGAATTTCAGAATTTAAATTCGGGTCAGTTGAATTCTCACGAGAAGATTGGAACAAACATTGAAAGTGGCGACAGACGCGATGGGCATTCAGCCGTTGTCACTGGAAACTTAGGGAGTTTGTTACATGAATAATAACGTTTCTCTGCTGCATTCAGAGATGTGATTGTTTCACTTGGTGTAAACAAGACAGGCGAAACGCCGAAGAGAAACGGAACTTTGGTGCCTGACTTTTCGGATTACCGGACAAAATAAAGTTTCGGTGACAATAATTAAACAAGGACTGCCACCGGTTGCTTCCAAATGACTTTTGTTATCTCCTTTTTTTCCTCCCATCTTTTTATTGCTCCTCACTGTCCATCCTCTTTCCTTTCTCTGCCCAGCTTCCCCCTGTTTTCATCCCCACTCTAATGCCAACGTGGAATTCATCTAATCAGAATTTATTAGGAGTGGGCAATGCGGGAAATTCGCGGGATTCACACAAAATTAGGGTTTTTCCTAATTCTTCTTAAAGGGACGAAATCGTTAAAAAGGGAACACAGAAAGTGATTGTAAAAATATTCTCCTTTGCAGGGATGATCTCGATATTTTACTGTTATCGAAAGTTATATTTTAACTTTTAAAAAATGATTCCCCGAAAGATTGTCACCGGCAGAAAATCTGCAGTTTATAACGGCTATTTAAAAATGTATGAAACTGACATATGTCAATACCAAAGCCGTCAGCTCAAGTATTTGCCCATTTTCCCGGATTTTGGCTTTAGTGAGGAAAATGCTTTTTTATTCAAGGAAAAAATGCAAATGCTTGAATTTTTTATTATTCACCGCCAATGTTCAACGGTCAAATTTTCATCCCGGCTTTTATAGGGAAAAAAGACCAAATTTTATTATATATTCTCATTTTTTCAGAGAGTTCGAAAATATTATCTTATTTTGTGACGGAGATTGGGCCGCCAAATCCTGATTCTTTGCCTGTCAGGTTTCCATGATTGTTCGATTTTATACAGTATAGTGATTTAAAGAGAAATGAAAAGTTATTTCGCATTTTTATATCGACGATTTGAGTTTATCATTTAAATTATTTTGAAAGGCGTTTCAACCTAATGTTGCCTCTTCTATTAGAGGTTGATGCATGTGTAGAATTTTTGCAAAAAGAAAACACGCCAAACCTTAAGGTTTCCTTTCTCAAAAAACCTCTTCTGCCTTTTTCCAAATAATAATAAGAACGTATTATACAAAACAACAATATAAAATAAAATTAGGCATTATACAGAAATAAAATCATGTAAAAATAAAGAAATAAAATAAAACTGAATGCTATGCAGGGATAAAAACGTATAAAAATAAAATTTAAAAAGTAAAATTATTTGACATTTAACATTGAGAAGTAAATTAACTGAGTAACATTTAATGGGGATTTGTTTATAATATAAAGTACGCATAATAATAAAACAACCTTTTATGTGAATCTAATTTAGAAATCTGCCGGAAAATGCGGAAATCAAGGTCGAATCAGGTCACATTCCATGCGGTGACACCTCGCAGAAGTGCAAAACAAACCCCTCTCATATGGTCATCAGCTTATCTGAGAATCTCTTATCAGAGACAGAATTACTAACCTCAGAAAAACATGTCCGAATACCAACAAACAAAAACCGACTGCGCTCAAAAAGAAACCCGGTATATAACGCGAGCCTTTTTAGCTAAACATCAGTTTGCTCAGGTACAGTCAGAAACAGAATACCGAAAATGATCGCTGAATGCATTGCAATTTTCGCCGTGGTCGCCCAAATCGGGGTTTCTGTAAGTAATTTATACTCTCGTTATAATCACCCTCGGTGTTTTATTTATCCAGAGTAATTTTTCTTCAGGGGTGCTCTTGCGGACAATCCTCCATTATTTTGCCGACCTGCGAATCCAACCCTCATTCCGCCCCGATCCTGGTTGCCACCGACAACACCAGACCCTCCTTCGGTAACTCTTTCATTCCCATGCCCAAAAACATCGTCGCCAAAGGCAGATACTCCGTCGCTCTCAGAAATTGCGGTCCTCTTCCGGAACAACAAATCCCGGTGACCGCCTCCCGCATCACCGCCCCGATCCAGGAAGGACCGACCGTTTGTCTCCCCGCCAGCATTCCGCCTCCAAGAACCATCTGCCATTCCTGCACCTGCTACAAGACCATCCTTAGACCGACCATCCACGACCAGTATGTGACCGTTCCGACTGTCCAACGTTACATCGAAACCGGACACAAACCCGTCATCGAAAACATCCAATACGAAGCCGTTCCCGTCAACTGCGACAGATCCGGGTTTTCCATTAATTCTGGACTTCGGTTGGTTGAGCTGGGAGCTGGTTCTTCGTCCGGGTGCATTAAGCTGATGAACCCAGGCTACCAGAGGATCCCAATGCCCCAAGTACAGGTGGTTGAGTTTCCCCGCGTTCAGTGCGTCAAAGTACCCGAAATCCAAACTGTGCAGATCCCACACTCTGTTCCTGTGGGATGTGTGCCACATTGCTGAGTCACAGTTGTCAAGCATTCCAACCAAATTTCATCAGCTAACACAAAAACGTAAGCGATACAGGATTTGTGTTGTGTTGCATTGTAAATATCTCACAATTTTACTACAATTATTTTAAAAATTGTTAAGTTTGAATAGAAATTAAAGTTGTCGAATTGAAATATTATTAATTTTAAAAAAACCCTCCACAAAAACAAGAAAGAAAGCTCACATTGTACTTTCTTTTGTGAAGAATAATTATTTAATTAACATCGCGGTCGCCCAAAAAATGAAGATTCCCGTAAATGAATTAATAAAAAATTAATTTTTGGGAGGCCTTCAGTAAATAACGTAATTCTTCTGTCCGAGTTTATATAAACACGAAGGGACAGTCGTGTTTGTTGAACTCCGAAACCGTAAACAATTACACGATTGTCGGAAATAAACTGCTTCATGTTTGGATTTTAATAATTAGAGGTTGTAATTCGATTAGGTCAGGTCTCATTCAGTGAGGCCCGATGAATCGACAGTTTAAGCTGCTTAAGCGGGGAGGGGAAATGTAATTTATTCAAATCGAATGTGGTGAGGTCCACAAGATGAAGGGTCAGAGAGCAATGGATGCTGTGGTAATTGGGAACCGAACTGTTGCTGTGGACAACTAAAGCTGTAGCGATATCGCTGACATAATTGTATGTCGAGTGTTGTTAATTCAAAATTCCCAAAACTTAACTGTATGAAATGAGGTTTTCTGTTTTATTCAATTCCTTATTGCTGTCGGAATGTTTTTTTTTTCGAAAAGGGTTAAAAAAATATAAAAATTCTTCCCTTGAGAACGAAACAATACATTAATTCCCCTTAGTTTTACCCTAGTTCATCCCCGAAAGTCTTGACCCATCTTTTTAATATTCTTAATAATATATTTGGATCCCATCACGATGGGGTGGATTGAGGGTGAAAGGACGAACACAGGACGTTCATGACGAGAGGGCAAACAACACCCGTCTGCATCATCCGGGCGAATGAGGCGGCGAACCGGTACAGCGTCTCTTTTAAACTTGAAAGAGAACAATAGAGCCTGAGGAACGGTTTCCTTTATCTCAGCGATAGTTCCAATACTCTATATCTCCGACAGTCTAAATATTTTCAATCAGGATATCGCACTTCTGCTTCCGGACGTATTCCGATGATAAATATGTGTAAATATTCGGAAACGGTGAAATTGTTTAACCGTTTATCTACATATTTATGTGGGTCAGAAATTTATTTATCACGAACTGAGGGGTTTTCTCGCATGCCGGGGAAAGGGGTGAGAGATAAACCGGAAAAGGAAGCGGGGGAAAAATCTTCATTAAAAACTGAATTTAAAAAAAATCAAGAAGGAAATACAAACTAAGCGAAATTCGGATTTTGATTAGGAACAAGGTTAGGGCTATCTCTGTGTTGTATGATTGCTCTTCTGCATCGGCACAACGGGTGATTATCCCGAAATAAAAATAATCTTTCTATAATCTGAATAATGCGATCGGGAGTTTCTTATCGTTCCCGGAGGATTTTTGGGTTTTCTCGTGTTTCTTTATTCGGGAAACCCAAGCGCGAGTGGATTAGCATTCCTTTGAATAATTTTCAACGGGAACGTTACGAAATACACAACAGCCACCTCTCTCTCTCTCCTCTCCGGGGTTTATCACTCGAGCGAAAGATTTAAGCTTTTTTCTTGTCGTTTCTTGAGGCGAATAAGACTTTGGGAAAATGCTTTAAGAGCATTTGGAGGAAAACCGACGATTTTCTTTTCAGTGTAACAACAAAAAGACGGAATTTAGACGAGTCTTAATAAATTTGTAAATAATAATTCCATGGGAAGCTCGAGAAAGTTTGAAACATCGGATGAATTTCGAAACAACGCCTTCTCAATTTCATGCTCCCAAATAATCCCTCTCGAATTTTGTTTTTTTAAATAATACTCAGTATTTAAGTTATTATAAATATGTTTTGTTTATAATCGCGTTTTTTAATTTAACTGAATTAAATAATGTCTTTCATTTATTTAATTTTGAATAATAATAATTCGAAAATATTGAATTGGTGAAAAACATCAATTGAGAGCTTTAATTCTGATTGTCCATTTTATTCAATTTTGCGTTTTGCGTTTGTGCACTCAAAATATGAATTTTACTTTCTCTTCTGATTTCTAATGACTTCAGACAGATCTAAAACGGGACAAAAGCAATGTCATTCGATTGTGGAGGTGTTTCTCCCAACACAAACTTTGCCTTGGCACTAATTCGAAACCTGAAATTGGGTGAAAATCCAAAATGAATGCGGCGCCGCCTTTCCGAAGAACACGAACCTTCCAAGACAATAGAACTCGGAAAAAGAGTTTACGCTTTTCAATTAGTTTTAGTGGAAAACATTGCCAAAAACAAAATCTCAGGTATTCGGTCCGCGCCACCTGTGCGAGGATAAGATTTCAATCAAGGAATACCAGCCAAGATAAGATACAACTCCCAAAAAGAACAAACCCCATTCCAAAAGAGAAGAGAAAACAATGCCTTTTTGCCATGTACGAGGTTTATCATTTTAAACGTATCTCGCCTGCGAGGATGAAACACCGAGTTTCGTTAAACAAAAGGTGTAAACACGGTAAATTATTAGTATATAAAATCACTTGGCCAACTCGTAAACATCATTCCTTTCCTTCTTCCGTTGGAAATCAAATTCATAATTCAAAAAAATGATCGCCAAGTGTGTGGCTGTTTTGGCCGTTGTTGCCCAAATTAACGCTTATGTGAGTACTCGTGCTCGGGAGCACTGGATTTTCACTTTTTTCGCCCTCAGAGGGGACTAATTTTCGCTGTTTCTGTATCCGATTAAGGTCTGCGAATCCAACTGCGCTTCTCCAGTTGTTGTCTCTGGCTGTGGATCCGCTTCCAGATTTGTAGGCTCCAGCGGAGTCGTCGGATCCGGCGTCGCCA